>VCRD01002719.1:49400-79809 GCA_006783055.1 Trinorchestia longiramus
TATTCGTTCATATAGCTAACTGTAGATCCCTAATATATGTCACATGTCTTTAGTATATTGAGCATAACTATTTTAGTTGTAACGTAAGTTTTTTAGCTGTGGCAACCGTAAAAAAAAATACATAAAATGCAAGGAAATTGTTCAGAAGGAAGGCTTTAAAAGTACTTCAAGGTGGCCGATTACTTGGACAAATTGGCGCCTAACGTAGGGACAAAATCTAGCCAACTAATTAATTTTCCACATGATTGAAAAACCATTTCATTATTCTAGTTTACCAGCACTTAAAACTTTCTACACGTACTCATTCAATAAAAACCCAGCAACAAACTAATCCCACAATTTCAGTCTTTTTAATACATTCACATGAAGCCATAGAAAGAAAAGCAACACAACCTCCTTCACAAACTGCACTAGTAGAAATTTAGTTAGTGAGGTCAGCAGATCTAGAAACTCAACTAGAGAAACCAGCAGACCTAGGAACTCAACTAGTGAGGTCAGCACACCTAGAAACTTAACTAGTGAGGTCAGCAGACCTAGGAACTCAACTAGAGAAACCAGCAGACCTAGGAACTCAACTAGAGAGGCCAGCAGACCTAGGAACTCAACTAGAGAAACCAGCAGACCTAGGAACTCAACTAGAGAGGCCAGCCTATCTTGTGTGAACATTAGAAACTCCATCTCACGTGGAAGGAGGTGCCGTCATAGGTCTTGAAGGTGTGGCAAGCAGCGATGTAGGAGTCGTAGTGCTCGAAGAAATTAGCTACCATGTGGCGTACGAGTTTGGCAGGAATGTCGTACGTCTCCCATGTACGCAGTCCCTCCACAACAGTCACACGCAGAGTCTCGTGTCGTACGTACATGTCATACAGCCATACGTCTTTCAGGCCCATGTCTTCAAACTGTAATGTGAACAAACTCGCATGAGTATGAAGTCAACACAATGCATGCATTCAAAAAATATAGTTCCCAGGTATTTGATAGAAATTAATTACTTGAAGTATCACTAAAGCGACATGATGAAAAGTACCACTAAGGTGACGTGTATTTTTTTGTAGCTCCATTTCTGTCCCATCAGGATGGTGGCTCAAACGAGTCAGCCAATTAGGTTTGATAAAAAAACATCAGCTGACACACAAAGACAACCCACATTAGCTGACACACATGCAATCACCTGTGCCTCGTGTCTGAGAAGCCTGTCTAATGACGTCAGCAAGATTCACAGCACACTGCCGTTTTACAAAACTTGGCATTTTTGCCTCACACTCAAGAGAGAAGATCAGGCGCAAACACTGATCAACTCACGCATATGCTGTATCATGATTCACTTAACCCTGTGATCATCCGGACAACGTCGTTGCCATTTTAGTTGTACTTACAGCATGTGTTTTGACGACAAAATTCAGTTTGTGAAACTTTCTTATTTATCTCATATTAGCTGATCATAGTTGTGTTATGAAATAACTTTAGATTCTGCATGTTTGAAATGAACCTATCAATGGCATAGACCCACGATACTGTTTTCTTCTCTATTTTTTCAACTTTACGAAATCGTTCAAATTCATTACGCATAATAATTCTCAAAAGATGCTTATCATTTTACTATAGAATATTAAGCAATAAAAAGGCAACGTTTCGAAACGTTTCGCCACTCCTGGCGAAATAATGAAACACATACCTACTGCACACGCCGCCTTCTGTCATACTACGCCTCTTTTACTACAGTTGTCATTCTAGCTCCTCTTCATGCTAGCCTCGAGTTACTACAACAATCATACAGATCTCATGTAACCCTAATGATAGGGGAAAATGTAGGTATTAATTAAATCAACAGATACCAGGCCTACAATAATACGAAAGAAAATATTCATAAATTACTAGGGTTTCTAACATGTTCCATGACCCTCCATAAAAAAGGAGCAATGCTCTCAGAACCGAAACTTTGAAGTCAGACCCCAATACACGTGGAAGATGAGTTTTTTCCGACTACTAAGCAAACCATTACGTTACTGTGATGCAAAAATCATTTGATACGCACCGGTTCAAAGACTGGCTCCTTGCAGAGAGCTTGACTGGTCATGCGCGACCGAATACTCAGGAACAGAGAACGAAGGTCCATTTCTGGAGACCATTTTTCCCCTTCCCATGTGCTGGAAGATGAGAGACACACTGACATTGCAAAACATCACGAGAGACTTTCTTCTGCCACACTGAACTATGTAGTGACTTGTTTGATGAAACTAATGCACTTCAGCATTTTCCATATCAGGAGGAAGATCACTGTAACCAAAGAGACTTCTCACTGCTCTTGCTTATCGGAGCTTTGCTGTTATAGCACACTGAGTCCTGGTCTAGAGCACCTCAAAAATTACAGGACACATATCCAAGTAAACTTGAAAATGAAACAATTTACAGAAGGGATAGCAGAATCTGCTTGCAATTTCTTAATACCTGACTAAAATTAAGTCATACAACCCGTATCACCGTGAGCACCCAAATAAGATGTACATTAAAGATGTGCATAGAGCTGCGTAGGAATGAAAAAAATGTATTTCTAACAATAAACTAGGTCAACGTTTTATCATGCCTGCCGTATTTTGTAGTACAGTATCCACTTTTGCTAAGCACTTTGAGGTGAAACTGAAACATGGGAATAAAATTAGGCATCATACAATGAACAACACACACTACTGATTAACTTATCAAATTACGAGTGTATCAGGTAAATACTTTTGGCATCAAGCATTTTCGTTTAAAGTTTGAGAATTTGGGCAGCCACCATTGCCACCAAGAGATTTAAACAGCTCCTTTTGCTGTCAAGTATTTTAAGTAAATAGTCCAAGATTTCGGCTGATGCTGCTGTCATTGAGTGTTTTAGGCAAATACACTAAGGTTGTTGTTGT
This sequence comes from Trinorchestia longiramus, assembly GCA_006783055.1. Classification (NCBI taxonomy): domain Eukaryota; kingdom Metazoa; phylum Arthropoda; class Malacostraca; order Amphipoda; family Talitridae; genus Trinorchestia; species Trinorchestia longiramus. Next base: position 52,301 of record VCRD01002719.1, read on the forward strand.
AGGTGTTCCTCAGCTCGTGTCAGTTGAAAACACTCCTTCAATACACTAAGATTTGGGTGGCTACTGTTGCCACTAGATGCTCCAAACTCACTTGAGGATGCTGAGACAGATGTGGCCATTCCTGTACATGTTCGGATTGAAACGAACGACGTGACCAAACCGGTAGCATGACATGGCGCACACACGGGGGGGAACGTCAGGGTATGCAGGGCCCATTCTGAGATACACAGGTGCATTGTGAGTGAATACATTATTCCTGGGTGCCTCTTACGCGCACGCCGCACATTTTACTAGGGTCTCCTTGAACTTGGCAAATTATAAAATTTCCAGCTTAGCTAAGCATATTTGAGTTTGAGTCCCAGCAATGAACATTTTCCTGACCACTAGGCCACTAATTTATGCATGATGATAGTAACACACCTCAAGCATTTCTCTCCATTTTATCTGATTTATGGAACAAGGTCAGGGTTTAAACACACCATCCAGAGACTACTGATTATTAGTCAAAGTGCATTATTTCCGAAATGAGAGATATAACAGTGTCTATACTCCAAAAGCCCAACTACTGATCACAAAGGAGCAAAAGCCTTCAACACATATGATGGCACTGGCATTTATGGAGAAGCTTCAACTAGACCTAGCTGACGCAATATGCGACACCATCAGAGATGCAGGCTTTTCTGATCAATAGACCACAAAGTGCTTTTGGATGACGACAAAAAAATTCTGCAAGAAGTACATTTCTGTCTAGCTATTTAAAATCATTGCCCATAAAATACAGAAAAGAAGAAAACCTGATAATCACATATCAATGTATACTAAGAACTTGTCTCAATATTCCTTCAAGTCAAGTGGCACAAAACTTTAGCCCTTTCAAGTGTGGTGATACACATTTCATACCTCTGAAGAGGTTATGTTTAATGTTAGGTGGTTAATAAATCATACCACTTTTCCAAATTCAGTTCCTGCACTCCTAAGCAGCTCAAAATTTGTACCACTAACATAAATGTAAGGAAATATCCCTATGAATCTATAAATTTTTGAGCTTGTTACACATTTCTTTCCATCAAAAGTATGAGCCTGAGTGGGTTGAAGTTACAACACTACTGATATTAGGTTGAGCAAATCATCCCAAATAAAATTACATAAATTGTTATCAACTGAGCACATCTTTTAGAGGACCACACACTTGCATAACACAGACATCAAATGAAACAAGTTCCCTTTCACTCTTCTACTCCAGCTGTAAATTTGCTAACATCTGATACAGAATGCTATCATTTCCTTCAGAGCACAGACACCACATTTCAATGTCACTAATCCCACTAAAAATGTATCAAACCCAAAATGATATACAAATATACAAGACAATTTGAGATATGATTTGTAAGACAGTTTTCAATAATCAGAACTTACACATTCTAAGGTAGATTTTTGTGTTCTGTAAATTCCACAATAACAAAATGTAGGTAAATGCACACCTAAAAATTCCCAATTCTGGCACCTCCAACTTTTAGCTCCAAATTCTTTCCTAATGCATTTATAAAATAAAACCATAAGTAATGTCCCTAGGTAACTGGAAATACTTCAAAAATTTATTCATAAGATCAGTAAATACTTGTATTCATTGAAAAATAGTGCAATTATTATTGCAATAGTGCAATTACTAATTCTCTAATCAATTAGTAATACCCAAAATATGTGGAAGAGATTTTTTAAGTGTATTATAGCAATATGATAAAGGTGAGTCAAGTCACATCATCTCACCTTGCAAAAAAATGGAAAAATCCTCCCTCATATGGAGTACCTTCTGGACCAATGAGTAGCACCTTGAAGCAATTGATTTTCTCTTCATCATTAAAAATGTAGACATCTGGAGCAGGTTGTTTAGCAATTGTGTTGATTTCCCTGAAAAAAAAAGAGAATAATTCCAGTATTCAGCATATACAATGAAAATGAGAAGCCATCATTTACTTATATATTAATTTAAATCTGCATTCAGTAATGAGCAGATTTATATTTATTGAACAAAATATCTAGGCCCCTTTGCTACCTCCTATATAAAAATTAAATTTAATGTAAAAGTTGAAAATCAGGAATTTCTATTAAAAATAAAAATAATTCCTGCTGGTCATGAACATACAAGAAAAACTTGTCTTCAGATATACATATACTTACAAACACACTCATAGATATATCTACCACTATAAATCAGTCAGTTGAGTAGTTTACACATACAAGAATATCAAAATGTTACAGAAGTCAAACAAGATGTTTTCATGTCAACTTTAAATATACATATATGTATATACACAGATATAAATATGTGTACATACATATAGCATATAAAAAAGTAACAGTCCATTTATTCACTGAATATTATAACACTTGCCAGTGTCAAGAAGTTATACAGTATGAATTAAATGCACTTTGAATCAAGCAAAGCTCAAAATATATAAAAAACATCAACATATTACTTTTAAAACTTTTCCAGAACATAGCTGATGAGATAACTAAACATTTTAAGAACATATTTTATACCAGCATTGACACAGTCAATTAATTGCTTATTTTACAACCACAGCCTCATTAGCTAAGAATACAACAAAGAACTATGTAGCATAGATTCTGGTGCAACAGATATAGAGTTCAATAAAATGTAGCTACTTTTTTGCTACTCAGAAAAATAGTTAAATGAACTTTTGGGGTTGGTGGAATGCAGAGGATCTAGATGCTCCATTCTCTTCAGTATTAAAAAAAATACTTGAAATTACTCAAGGAAAAAATTAATCAACTTACACAGGTAAGGATACTTACGCCTTACATCTCAGTAGGGCTCGCCTGCTCAAATCCTGATCATCCCAGTCAGGACTTTGAAACGGGCAGATTTGGGGAGATACACCTGGTACCATATTATTATCTATAGCATGTGGAATAATTTTCTTAAATAATGGAGGTTCTGTTTGATATGCCATTCTTATACTTTGCTGAAAATATACAATTAACAATGTTAAGTTAACAATACATCTGTATAATATATTTGAATTTAAAATTGTTCTAGAGATCTCTGAGTATAATAATACACAATACAACCATAGAATTATTTAATTTAAGTACTCCTATGACATGAATATAATTAAGTTGCTGTTAAGCCCAAACACATTTTTTCTCTCTGGCATTTTTCAACATTGTTTTGCATTTTAAAAATATGAAAAGAAAATAAATACATCAACAACAGAGTTTAAGCAAATTTTTTGGAAAAAACATAACTTGACCAAACCCATCCTGGTCTAACCTACAAACTTTTGTACTACCAAATTCCATATCAATATAAAGTGGCTAGCAAAGTAGTATATCATATAAACAACACCTGCAAATTTAACCACTGTAACCATTTCTTCAGGTGATGATGCCACATTCAATATATTAATTAACTTGACATAAATAGCATTTTTCAAAACTCAACACTTTGTATTGTGATATGACACTACTTACAAAAGAAATTGAAAAATATTATTAGGTTGAGTTTGATAAGTCCATCAAAACTAATACCATACAAATTAACACTCATTCACATTTATTTTCCAAAAATTAATTTTGAAACTTTGTAGACATACTTAACTTAGACTTCAGGGCCAGCTACAGCTTGCACCTATGTTACAAACTTCAATTCCCTCTAAAACAATTGAAAGTTTTATGCCTGTGTGCCAGCATCAACTAAAATAATTCCTCAGGTGCCACTTTTGGTCAACCCATGCAAAAAACAGCTGCCAAATGAGATCATCACTGAAAGAGCCAGCTCATCATAAACAGACTCTTATGCTTGTCAGATAATCACACTCTAATCCAAGTGACTGACTTTTCAAAGTCAAATCTCTTATGCCATGCATGCACTAGGAAATTTTTCATTGCATCCACAACCAACAATCATGATGCATTCTTCATCCAGCCCTATGACACAGCTTATAGCACAGTCCTGTTCAACACACCTGGCATTCTACTGGTTTTCTCCATACCACTCACAAACCCTACCCACAAAGCATTCTCATTCATGCTCATATTTACTACTTTCTAGGACCAGATGTTCAATCATTTCCTCTTCTCTTATACTACATACATAACTGGTTATTCCCTTCATTTCACCTTGATTTGTGCCTATTCCTGCTCAATGCCTCACACCTGGTGGTGAACAAAAATTGGCTGTGAAAACTTTCATCATACAACATTTCAGTCCTTGGTTGAGTTTCATGGGTGTACCAAGGTAAGGTGGTCTTCCCAGTCAAGCTTTGCTCCCATTTGTTCAAACCACACCCTTTTGTTCATTTTTCAATTTTCTTCTTCCACTTTTTACAATCCCACTTGTCTTTCACATCCATTATTTCTAAATACCCAGTTGTTCATATTAGTCTTCTAGTTTTGATATAAACAGTCTTGAGAATTGTTAGCCTTCTTGTATGCCCCAGTAAAATTTTTCCTATAGACTTTCACTTAGATTCCATTAAAAAATTAGTTCAAGCCACCTTTTATTCTTGATGCTCTTAATTAATTCTTACTTCTCATCTAATAGTTTAACACAGCTTTTATCATTCTTTCAGAAACCAGAGTCTACCCTATATCCCCTCTAATGGCTACTACACTAGGTAGAGCAACATACTTCCACATTCCTTTAACACATTCACACTAGTTTGTTCTTTGCTTGGTCACACTGCTTAGTCTTCACCACTGGCATGGTATGACATGGTTTTTACACTGATCTATCTACTTTGTAGTACAGTACACATATATGTGTGAATAAAACTATAAAACTACTAAGTTTCAGCAAGGAACACAAATTAACCATAAAAATAGCATTTCTGAAGTGTTAAAAAAGTATCTGTAGGGCATTCATGTTAAATATGCCGATTTCCTTGAGTTTTGTTCTGAAATCATCAAAAACAATCAGCATTCATAAAATTTTATTATATTATTCAATTCAATAAAAAACCACATTCAACTGAGTCAAACTTCAGAATACATGCCAATGCAAATGCTTAATATTATTGAATGAAAAAATCTTCACATTCAACTTTTGAATTAAACGCTAGATTCAAATGCAGGAAGCATGTTTTACTGAAAAAGAATATTGGGAAAAAGAAAAAGGGAGAACGAAGAAAACAGATGTAAAACTTAAACTACTGTATCTAATTAAAGTAATACATGAAGTATGAACAAATGTAGGCTCACACAATATCACATTAAAATATATGGTTGGTTTTGTCTTAAAATGCTTATTTAAAACTAAAATTCAAATTACTATTATTATTAATTATTGAGATTTGTATAAGTCAAATTATACTGATACACCATTTGAAGCATTTAATACTATCATATTAGAAACTGACATGAGTTTTCACTCAGAAATACAGTTTTGACAAGGTATACCATTTGACAGCAGTGCACAAAAAAAACAATCCATTAGAAAATAGTGAATCTTAGAATCTGTATGTCCATACAAGTGGGGCTTGAGACATTAAAATTTCTTTCCCCACTTCAGTTGAGTAACAATGTATCCATAGTCATTAAATAAAAAACACTTGCACCACTAAGAGGGGCAGAGATAAGAGCACTCTTATCAAACACAATACTTGATGTAAGGCACATGTTTTACAAACAAACTGGTTCATAATTATTCTCAACGTGTTTTTCACTGGCATCAGCTTGTTATAAATGTTAGAATTACGTTGATAATTTAATTTTTTCAATACTTTCAGTATTAAGTATTTAGCAACAGGTATCATGTAAGTTAACCACGATACAGTCCACAAATGCATGTTACACCAGCTTATGCTTTCTCTTTTTAATTTGAATCGTAACACTTTTTTCCCATTTACTTCAGAATTACCAAAATGCATCTCCCTTACCATCTCTTTATAATTCTTACTATATACAAGAAAATTTGATTTCATTTCTGAAAAAATATGAGAGGCACAATTTACAAGTCTTCACTATACACCAGCATAGAAACAAAAATGCAATACTACACAATAAATAACACTAAAAATGAACAAAATGCAACTACTTCTTACCAGACCCTTATAACTCTATCATTACCTTTCGATTAAACCTGGTAATGAACCACTGCTTCATTCGAACCTATGAGCTGCCTCAGCTAAGCTGTGCCGACAACACCTGACACGTTCGAAACTGGTACGAATCGTAACAAACGTCAAACAATCCACCGCGTACCGACGCTACGTTGACTTGAATCGATTTCACACATATTCGACATGATATAAAATACATGCACATTGAATTTTATTATATGTAACGACATGTGATAAATTTTAAATCACATTTTAAATAATTAATTATTTCGTTTAGCAATTAATTCTAAATAATATTCAGATATCATCGATGTTAGATAATGGGAAAAATCGAGGGATAGAATAGAATATGGTAATAGAAACGAGCCGTTTGGCCTATTTTTGGGTTGATACCCAAGTCCCATGTCGTCTAAAGTAGGGGCATCAATCATGCACGTACATCTTACTCCCGTAAGTCAATGAATGATTCAATCAAGAATCCTGTACTTACTTTAGTTTAAACTTATTGCTGTGTTATAGTCAGATTTAAAATAGGTTTTGTAGCATGAACGGTACCACCCAATGTACCATTCATTAATGTAGCATGAACAGTACCACCCAATGTACCATTCATATTTCTGTAATAGCAATTATCTCATTAAAATATGTTAGCAATTACCTAATTATAAGTTTGCATGTATCTAATTTAATACGTATCAAGTAATTCATTAATCTCACTAGAGATTGTCGCAAAAATTATTACAGAATTTTAGCCTTGTTTTAGTCTCGTTGGCAAGGTTAGTGACAACCCAGGGATATATATTTTATTTATAATAAATAATCGGATCTGAGCGTTCCAAAAATAAAGGACTATTAGGCTGGCAACATTCGCGGATCCTACCCAGCTTCCGGCCCGCAAGACTATATATACTTGATCCCACGCCACCGATTTTGTTGCTATCTAGAATCCATTTTGTGCGTAGTGGAGGTGAGCATTCTATGTCTTAAGTATTTTCAGTCTTGTATAATTATTGTGTTTAACTGTATTTGTGTTTGTTTATCAAGTGTTGGTGTTGTGCAATGAGAAATGCTATGTCTTAAGTATTGTCAGTCTTGTTTAATTTTTGTGTTTAACTGTATTTGTGTTTATTTTTCAAGTGTTGGTGTTTTTTCACTGAAAGTCAAGTGTTAGGAATCGTGCCGCGATTGGACAATATTGATAAATCAGTGACTGTGCTGTAGTGAGTGATTCAACAGTGTTCATATGAGCAGGTCAAATCCTAAAGACAGTCTAGCCTGAAGTTGCGTCAGGTGTAGATTTTCATAAGCAATTGTCCCTAGATTTCGAACCTTAAGAATTATTATTTGTTTATTTTTGTGTGGTACAATTCTGTACTATTGCAGACCATAAACTAAATCATTTTCATTAGCAGGAATTCAGAATCTTGAAGGTTAAGAATGAACCCTGTTTCATTTCATTTCTTAAATGTTTCATGTTGCTAAAATTGTTTTCTAAAAAACCACATGCAAATCCCTAAGACCTCTGCCATGGATACAAAATAATTTGTTTCTGCTCCTATCAATAACTTATAAAATAAATTTAATTAAACCACCAATTCAGTGTGAGAGGTGGAAAACAAAGATCATTGATTAAATTATAAAGTGCTGGATAATGATCCTTACCAAATGCTGCCTTCTGCACTCTGGTCTGGCAAAGTGAAGAGTTGTCAATGGGACTTGTGATGTGGTGTTCTCCGTGTATACGTGTGCTCATCACTTCACATCACGTGCAGAATTTGGGGGACCGTCCGCCACCCACTCAAGACTGTACATCAAGACTGTACATCACACTTACTGTGCATCACACTCTCTGTGCATCACACTCTCTGTGCATCACACTTGCTGTGAACCACTGCCGCTATCCAGCCACAGTTGCTGTAGCCCCCCAGACTGGTCACTCTTACCCGGAAGCTGAACTGGCCAAACTTTCATTTGGAACGCTCAGATCTGATTATTTAATATAAATAAAATATATATCCCTGGGTTGTCACTAACCTTGCCAACGAGACTAAAACAAGGCTAAAATTCTGTAATAATTTTTGCGACAATCTCTCTCTCTCTAGTGACAATCTAGTTTCCCTTTGTATAGCCTTAAGCAACAGTTCTTACAACAGTTCCACCACTACTTCTTCAAACACAAACTAAATCATTCGAATAAAACGTGACTACACTGAAATGAGATTTCGTGATACAATTTAGCTGTCAATTAACTCATTGTTTCGCAGAAGGAAATCTTGGTAAGAACTGTTGCTTAAGGCTATACAAAGGGAACCCCTAATAATTCATTTTGCATTAAAGACTACGTGATAAACTCAAATCTCAACAATACGAATACAACAGACACTATGTAAATTATTTACCGCACTGTGGAATAATGTACGACTAGAGATCCGTCGAATTACTGATAAACAATCACTGGAATTAAACAAACTGCTAAGCCTACAGAGGAACGTTTAGGCCAAGCTAAAATGATAAGTTTAAGTAATAACTGGTAAGTAAGTGAAACACAAAACTCCCTAACAACTTGTCAATAGAAACTTACTCGTCAGAGAGACTGAGAGCGCGAATAGAATTGTTCACTGGAGAATGATTGTGCGCGGACTGACGGGCGTTTACCGTTTAGTTTTAGAACCTGTGGTTGCATACGCTCTTCCATAAACGAGAGTTACCATTTGAAATCACGACTATGAATAAATTTTTACTTTAAAAAAACAATCACGAGTGGCATGAATTGAGTATAAAAATTTACTCTAAAATATTACTAAGTTTATTAATATTTAATACTAAAATAATCACGATATTTTAGCGGCCCTACTCGTGTATTAGAATGTAGACCGAAATGATTAATAGAGAAGAAAGACTATGTCTTCGTTTTATTTATCTCCAGAAATCGTTTAGAATCTGTGAACCACGACGTTCAGAAAACATTTATATATCTAAAAAATTATATTCGTATATATTCTAGAAGTAAAATTTGTTTCATTCATACAACAATGTGACAATTTATCTTAAATAACGTGATGATACAGTTAGGAAATAATTTTTATAATGTATAAGATAAGGTGTTCAGTAATGTGATATATTCATTGACTCACCAGTTAGTTAGAATATCTTGTCCCGGAACTTAATTCCCGCTGATCGTATTTCAAAATTATTCTTTCACAAGGTGAAGAAATAAGAGTTTGAATTCATTTAAAATATTGTGTAGGCACATATTTCAACGCATTTCGCTGGAACAGGAACAAAATAATACATAATGTTCGTATGTACATTCGGAAGTACGTTCCTGGCAAACGGAAGCGGTATGTCGACTGGGAAGAAGAAGAAGAAGAAGAAGAAGAAGAAGTGTAGCATGCGGAAATGGAGGCTTGCGTAGTTAGACTTATTGTTTTCTTTCTGTTAACTTGTTTTTTAAATATTATTTCAAGAGATTTTGTTTATTTTCTGTTGACGTGCTAACACGTTACTCGTGAATCTTACATTCATGCAAAATCACTGTAATCCGCCTAGTCATACCTATAAATTCGCCTGCGATGTTAACCTTCATCAGTGAAAATTTATCGTTTTATCAATTTGAAAACAGACTGAGCTAGAAAATATAGTTATAAATGCAATGCTCCTCTTATCAGCTCTTATCTTAACTCATAGATTTGAACACAAGAATAAGAGTAAACATCTCAGAAAGCGTGGAGCTGCATGGGGTCTCCAAAGCTCCAATAAACATGAAACAAAAAGAATTATGACAATTCAATTCAGTAATTAATATTTTGCATTATTAAATAAATTTATCTCGAATTAGATAGTTGCTATGTTACATTGTGAATGGCCTATGATTAATATATGTTTTTAAAATGTTGCTAAATATTTTGGTTTGTTCTGAGCAGGTTTTTAATGTCTCCTAATTTTGCAGGGAGTCCTGTAATTCTATGCTGCAGAAGCAGCTTTCTCACAGTAAAAGTTTGATGACCTGTAGACTCCCTGATCATCAATGATGCAAGACTTAACTTATAGCAGTAATATTTGTAGCTAAATGTTATAACACTAAGACATAAAAATTGTGTTGGTTACACTTGGAAAGAGAAATAGAATGAATAAATTTCAGAATGTGTCCAGTTTGAAATCACAAAAATATTTTAGCTGGTCCTAACATTTATAAGTATATTATTTAGAATTTGTTTTTTACAAATGAATTCTTGTATAGAAAGATTAGTATTATTACATGTTATAGAATAGAATCTATTAGTTGTAAAATTGATAGGATGAATGAAAATTTCTATAGGCATGTTTGCTAATTATGCCATAAGTATTTGCTAAGTTATAGAATGAAAATTTTTGATTTTAGAAACATGTATTTACATGTATAGGCTTTATGAATTTATTTACTTGCTAACAGTTGGTATTTAGCAGTTTGAGTTTTACTTATTGTCTTTATGGGTGTGTTTGTAGTAGTGGAGGGATGTAGGATATTTGGGTTATGTGCAGTTCATGCTAAGAACCTATGCTGTGTTTAACTGAGAAAATTCCTCTATTAAGTTATATGTTGTGCAGATATTGGTCTCCTTTACTTAGTTTGGGAAGGTGTACATGCATTAAAGATAAGTCTATCATTAGTCAATAATGTTAAGTGTACTGGATTGTCTCCTCATTCATTTTTAATTTGAAAAATTTTATTTAATACTTTTTCTCTTGCAGTCACCTCAAAATACTGTGTTAGGCATCTAGCTAGCAACATTACTTTAAATTCATACCTGTTGAGGGTCTCGACATGTTGGAATCTGGAATGTTTGGCGATGAGTTGACTCAAGGTCAAGGTAAGTTCACTGAAGTAAATTGTTAGGATTTTTGTTTAGAAGTGGCTGTAAAAAAGGCAGCAACAACTGAAGTTAGGTTTCTAAGAAATGAGTTAATTTAAAAAAATGATAACTCTGGTCAAACTTGCTTTGAAATTTCTAATTTGTGAAAGATTTGATGTTAGAAGAATCATAATTTTTATTGCCTTTCTGTATCATACTACAATCATACTATATTATTAAGACCTACACTTGCATTGCATCAGTCTCAGATACAAGATGGTATTTTATAGAAAATGTAGTTTCTTAGTAGAATTTTTCATCCATCATTGTGTATTTGACCCAAAATATTTCTAAATTATGTTACATTGTTACTATGATTTAGCGTAAGAAAACAATTCTGTAAACATTGATGTATTGAAATGTGAAAAACTGTTCATTTGAGTTTGATTCATTCTTATATCATACATGATGCTGTTTGCTAGGATTGAATAGCAAAGAAATTGATATAACTGAATCAGGTCACTTCTCATCCATGGGTTCATTTTCCATTACCTCAGAATTAAAAAATTGTGAGACTTAAAATGAGGTAGCTACAATCTTTTAGCAATAAACTTGAGAAAGACTTATGTTCTCTAAATTTCTTATGTTAATTTAGACAGTGTGTGCTCTGAAAAAGCACTTTCTGCACATACCAGGGTTATGGCTTCTGCGGAATTTGTTGAAGAATTGAAAACAATTGTAGCTCTATCTTTGTGTGTGATCCATCATTATCTGTTACCATTCACTGTTGCTGTCTTTGCAGAGTTTTTTATTATTTCATGCATGATGTTATTTTTCAGTTTCTAGCAGACACAAGTAAAGAAACTTATTTCATCTACCTAATTTCTGCAGAGAGTCTAATCTAATTTTTCTGCCCATTGCAGAGTTCAAGGTGAGCAACCAGTCACAGCCAGCACCAGGCTACAACTACATAGTTTCAGCTCACAAACCCACTTCAGTTCAAGCTTGTGCCACAGGTAAGCAAACTTTAATAATCAAGCTTGTGCTACTGGTACACAAACTTTATTACTCAAGCTTGTGCTACTGGTAAGCAAATTTTAATACTCAAGTTAGTGTCATTCATTAGCAAATTTAAATGTCCAGGCTTTTGCCACTCATCATCAGATGTCAGCACCCAAGCTTGTGTCACTCATTCATAAACCTAATTCCCAAGCTTGTGCTGTAGGTGAAAAAATATATCAGGGAGCTTTCATTTATTAATCTTTTAAAATATTGATTCAAAAAATGAATTCATGAAATGGTGTATATTCTGGTAGAATTGAATTTGATTTCTGAAATGAATTTTGTGGTCTCTGCTGTGTTTTGAGAAGTGGAATTTCATTAGAGTAACTCATGATTTTTATTTTGGGGTGTAGCAACATCAAACTTTTATTTGATACTATTCACTTAGAAACAATAAATGCATCAAATGCTTTTATTACAGCTGTGTCTTTAATACTCTTTGTCACATTCTTAACCCTTTCCTGACCACATTTTTTTCAAAGAAAGAAATAGAACAGAACCACATGCTGTTCATTGGCTGATCAAACTGCTGGCAGTGTCTAAACAAGTACAACCATAACATGTTCTAAAAGTTCTATAGCTGTTTAGTGTAGTGCTGGGTTGGTAAACACCTTAGTTTTTCTTTTAGCATCCTTTTTATCTTTCTTTATTTAGACAGTGAAGGGTAATCAATTAACATTTGTGTAGCAACACTTTGTATTGTCTTTTGAAATCATTGGATTTGTTAAATGGATTTGTTTCAGGCCAGTTGACATCAACAAATGACTTGAACTTAGTCATAGCACACAACAATGTCCTGGAGCTCCACCTTGTGACCCCTGAAGGCCTCAAGCTGCTCAAGGAGATCACCATCTATGGCAAAATTGCCTGCCTCAACCTGTTCACACCTCGTCCAACCTCTGATGTAAGTATTCTATCCCCATTATATTAAAGATTTTATGTAGTGAAAAGATATTTTTGTAATGTTTTTTGATGAACCACCACACTGTAACTTTTTTGAGTGTTAATTGTGTTATGATCTTTCTGATTATACTGTAATATTGGATTATTTTGTTCAAAGTTCAGGTCATTGTTCTATTTGAGGAGTAAAAATTATCAAATTAATAATAATATAATGTGAAAATTCTGATTTTAATAAACCCCTCTAATAATAAACATAAAGAAAATATGCATGAAATTGTTAATGTTTTCTTAGATAGCATTGCCTTACACATCATTTTAGATTAATTAATTCACTGAACAATATGTACATTGGAGTCATGAGGACTTAAGCTGAACAATTTTGTAGATGAATTGAAATTTCAGGTTGAAAAGTAATTTATTCAATAGTTTAATAGAGCATGAGGGCATGGGACAAGGGTAGTAGCCCAAGAATGGACCAAATGGCTCGTTCTTGTTGCCATATTCTATTCTAATATTAGTTGAATAGGTTAGTGTTAGCTAATGTCTTTTGGTTTTCTCAGATGCTAAGTAACAAGACACATAAGATTCTAAGCTCGTGATCTGGTGAGGGTTTGTTTACTTATGTTCAGACTGGCGAGAAACCGAAGGACCTGATCTTCCTGCTGACAGACCGCTACAATGTCATGATCTTGGAGTGCATAACAAATGGTGATCAGCTGGACATCATCACACGAGCGCACGGCAATGTGGCTGACAGGAATGGTGAGGGGATGTAGATAGTGATGTTCAATGTGGCTGACAGGAATGGTGAGGGGATGTAAATAGTGATGTTCAACGTGGCTGACTAGCATCATAAGGGAGGATGCAGACACTGATACCAGCAGTCCTGTAAATTATAGATATGTCCTACTAGTACTAGGCAGAATAGAAATAAAGCTTAACAGGAAAACCAACAATTCGTTTTGATTTAGAGTTGCTTCCAAGTCCTGGTGTTTCTGAAGACCAGTCTTTAGTCAATCAACAACACACGTCTCGCCTTATAAATTATGCTTTGGCACTTATACAATTCATTGCTAGGTATCTTGGTGTCATGATAAGCAAGTGTGGCTGACATACCTAATATTTGTCATGTTTGTTCAAGAACTGGTTCACAGTGTAGGAAGATTCAACAGACTCTTAGAAGAATCTTATTGAAGTTCTTATTTAAAAAAATACGAGTGTCTACACATTAGAAGTTCTCAAAGACCGGCATGTAGGAACCTATCTTCCTGCAACCATTCATTCAATAGATTGATACGTGTTTTTCCTGGAACAAGTAAGAGTTCAGTATGTATTCATTGTAGAAATTCTGTAGTGAGATTTTGATACTTGAATATGCATTAATTGTAGAAATTCTGTAGTGAGATATTGATACTTGAATATGCATTAATTGTAGAAATTCTGTAGTGAGACATTGATACTTGAATATGCATTAATTGTAGAAATTCTGTAGTGAGATATTGGTACTTGAGTATGCCTTCATTTGCTGTGGTCAGGCAAAATTATATAACTGCAGTTTTTGCACATTTCCCCCACCAAGTAGTAAGTTGTATGGCGTTCCCAGGCAAGGACTGCGAGAGCGGGATGCAGGCCGTCGTAGACCCTGAGGCTCGGTGCATCATCCTGCGCCTCTATGAAGGGCTGGTCAAGGTTATTCCCCTGGAGGACATCAACACCGAGCTGGTCGCCTTCAACGTCCGGTAAGCCTTTGTTCTCAGCGCGCTCTGGTGCCTGGCTGCAGTTTTGGTGCATTATGCCGCAAAAGGTTACGCGTGTTGGTGCAGAGACAACTCTTGGAGCACACCATAACGTGCACTTAAGGTTACAGAGTTATATTTTTCAAGTCATAGGCCGTGGAAGACATCTGTATTCCACGGGAATACCAGTGTTTTCACCAGAATGGATTTGGTGTTATTGTATAGCGATGCATGATATCGTGTCCACGCGCTACAAAGTGCAGATAAATTCTTATGAAGAGGTATGTGACAGGATGTGAAACGACAATGTCTAAGGTAAAATGTGTTGGATTAACAGCTATAAAACTGAAGAAGAAGCGAAGCTCCTCAGTACATCTTTAAGTTCATTTCCATTTCCAAATGACCCAGGCTTTTTTCTGCCATTTACTTTAGTAGGAATGTTACTTTTGATTCAGTGCTCTGCAAGGCAGGTATGGAATTAGCATTGCTGTCAGTGTGTAACCAACTGTTTGTTTCAGCACGAAGCCTAGCATCGCTGTTAGTATATAACCAATTGTTTAATAGAGAGCGTGAAGCTAGAATCACTTTTAGTTTGTAACCAGTCGTTTATTTCAGTGTGGACGAACTTCAGGTGTGCGACATTCAGTTCCTACATGGCTGCTCAGCACCCACTCTCATCAAGCTCCACCAGGACGGCAACGGCAGACACATCCGCACCCACTTGCTATCCTTTGCTAAGAAGGAGTTTGTTAAGGTAAGTGAACATCGGGTTTCATAGATTCAGTTTGGTATTATCAAATCAATGATAGTGGTCTTTTTATAATTACGAAATTCCGCGCACGTTCTTTACGTTGCCAAGAAGGAGGTTTATAATATAAAGGGACCTGTGCTTTCGTAATTTGGTTTGTTATGTTGTTACTAGGCTTTCGACATAATTGTTCTTATACTAGAAGAACTTCATGAAGTGATTGCGTTTTAGGTCCTGTGAGTATTTCAACACCATCTTGCTCGTACATCCTAATGTGATTACAGCACCAGGTCCTGTGGATATTTCAACGTCTTCCTCGTACATTCTAATGTGATTGCATCAACAGGCCCTATGTAAATATATTTCAACAATGTCTTCCTCGTACATCTTAATGTGATAGCATCTACAGGTCTTATGTATATTTCAACACCATCTTGCTCGTATACATCCTAATGTGGTTCCATTAACAAGTCCTATGGATATTTCAATATCATCTTGTTCGTACATCCTAATTCGGTTGCGCCACCAGGTCCCATGGAAGCTGGACAACGTGGAGGCGGAAGCTGTGATGATCATTCCTGTACCGGAGCCTCTGTGTGGCGCAATTGTCATCGGGCAGGAGACAATCTCCTACATCAAGCCTGACTCCCACGTGACTGTGGCGGCCGGGATTCTCTCCACCAGCACCATCATCTGCTACGCGCCTGTGGACAGGGACGGAAGCAGGTGCTTGGCTAGTCTCAAGTGGAGCTCTGCGCTTGATAATTGCCTAATTGGCTACATGTGGTTGTTGTTGGTGTTCCTCAGCTTGTGTCAGTTCAGGTAACCAGCACCGCGTAAGAAACACACCACTGAAACGGGGTCCTCCCTAAGTTGAGTTACAGAGAGGAGGACCGCATGTGGTTAATCAGACTAGTGGATTTAAATGTTTTTGATGAGAATGAAGTTGCCACGGTAGTGTGGTGGTTATTGAGATTAATGGAATGAAGGTTCCATAATGAGATTTCAATTTTTATGAGGACATAGGTAATAGTTTTAATTTTTAGTCTTTGGTGTGCAGCCTTAGCCGCTACCTTTATATCGAACTTGCGTTCTTATTCATGGTCCTGCCTAAGTATTACATCAATATTTAAGGTAGCTTTATCAGCTCATGCTATTCATCTCTCTCTTGACGCTCTCTCAAAACTGTACTAATAACTCTTATGGAGACAAGTAAATGCTATAGAGACAAATAAATGCTACGACAGGTAGCATTTATTTATCTATAGTTGACTGGTGCCAAGCACTATCACTCACAATGTTGTGCATCCAGGATTCAGCTTGCTAGAGCATTGTTGTTTTAGGTCAAGAATGGATCAAGGGGAAGATTGTGGCCGGTGCCTCATCAAAACCAAACCTCATTGTAAAGTCTAATTAAAAACGAAGGCAGCTTTAGGATGCAGGCCACAAAACAGTCAAAGGACAGATAAATGTGCAAGCTACTTGTGTTTCTCTGATATCTTCATTCACTGATTAAATTTAGTTTTTTTCGTTGAGTGGCATTTAAAACACGGCTGGCTTTATAGAATCGACTTTTTAGTTTAAAAGATGAACCACTTTATTACAAGGAGCAGTTAAAATTCGTGCGAATCTTAAAACCTAATTTACAATTGTCATAACAATTTTGCGTGGTGCAGCTAGTCACGACAGGCAGAATACACGAAACAGAATTAAGTCAAACGAGGTATGCACATGGCAGTCAGTAACAGAAAAATAACGACCCCTACCCGCTCTCACCAGCCATCTTGTATACCTGTGTGTTGCGCTTAACGTCCTACTTAGTGGGCAGTTAACTACACCCGGCTGGTTCTATTGCGTTGAGCCTCAAGAACGAAGTTCCTCGTTTACAAGGCTGCTCGATCTAAAAGAAATGACCTGATTATCTTTTCTCAACTCTTATGCCAGACTGTAGAAATGAGCTACGTGTATTGCCATCAGAAAATCAGCCTCTGCTTTGTGGAACTTGATCCTAGGCAGTTCTGGCGCAGCGTCTGATTTTCAGCCCCCTGTTTTATATAGAGAGGTAATTTGGTAATGTTTGTCTTGGATCGCCTGTTCCATTTTCTGACGGTTTCCTTCACTCCAGATACCTGCTGGGCGACCTGTCAGGCCGGCTGTTCATGCTCCTACTGGAGAAGCCGGTGGCTGAAGGTGACCCTGACATCAAACTAGAGCTGCTGGGGGAGATCTGTACCCCTGAGTGCATCACGTACCTTGACAACGGTGTGATCTACGTCGGCTCGAGACTCGGTGACTCCAGGCTGGTGCGCCTCAACAAGACTCAAGACCCCGTGACTAAATCCTTCCTCACCACCATGCAGACTTTCCCCAATCTCGGCCCCATCGTCCACATGACTGTCGTCGACTTGGAGCGGCAGGGGCAAGGGCAGCTCATTACTTGCTCCGGTTAGATGTACTCAACAAAATGTTTTTATTTCAACTTTATCGAATATTGGAAGCGACTTAATAGGTTTCGACTGGTATAGTTTTAGGTGTCGCGTGGTTTGTTTATGCGACATGATAATGCAATTGCTTTATTCTTGCCACCATTTCACACCACCACCACAGTAGCCAACAACTCTGCATACTTGTGAAAGTTTAATTAGAACCATCTTGGTCTTCTAAAATTTCTTCATGATGTTAGGTTCTTGGGTATTTCCCCAACGTGTAAATATCATAAAACTATTTTTGTTTTTAAGACAAAACAATTTTCTGCATTGAACTAAAAAAAACATTCAAATTGGATGATAAGTTACGAAGTTATCACCATGTAAACAGAGGGTGCCGTTTTTTCTGGAATATCCTGTATAATAAAAGCCAAAGGATTTTGGGTATTTACGACATTTTGTATATGTTATGTGGTGGGTAGAAATACGACTGTTAAATAAATGTTACTTTTTTGCGTAGATGAAGTTGTGTCATTAATATTGGCAAAATGATGAAAATTACAACTAACCGTAGCAAATTAACAGGTGCTTATAAAGAAGGAAGTCTGCGCATCATCCGCAACGGTGTGGGCATCCAAGAGCTTGCGTGCATCGAGCTGCCCAAAATACGAGGCATGTGGGGCCTGTCCATCGCTGCCTCCCAGCCTTCCATCCACAACACGCTCGTGGTCACCTTCCACTCCTCCACACGGTCAGTGTTGCGCTCCTCGTTATCCCTCTAACCTTCAGTGTTGCGTCTCTCTCTATCCTTCTAACCTTCAGTGTTGCGTCTCTCTATCCTTCTAACCTTCAGTGTTGCGTCTCTCTCTATCCTTCTAACTTTCAGTGTTGCGCTCCTCATTATCCCTCCAACCTTTAGTATTGCGCCCCTCATTATCCTCCAACCTTTAGTATTGCGCCCCTCATTATCCCGCTAACCTTCAGTGTTGCGTCTCTTTTTATCCTTCTAACCATCCCGCTGCCGTCATGGTTGACGCGGCTAGAAATACGGCATGGGACTTGCGTAAACAACCGAATAATTATCGAAGTAATTATCCAACCCAAGAATGGGCCAGAAGGTTCGTTCCTATAGCCTCATTCTATATCTATATATCTATATCTGACCTTCAGTGTTGCGTCTCTTTTTATCCTTTTAATTTTTCTTATAAAAATTAGGGCCACTCACGAAAATCACTTGAAGATTGACTGACTGTCTTTGTACCTAATGTTGTGCACCTCCGCCTAATGCCTCTCACGACAGGGACCAGCAACTGCTATTGGTTTAACCTTTTTTGCCTCATTGTAGGGTTTTGTGTCACCTGGTCTTACAATATTTTACTTCAATTTAAACTAAGCCAACTTTAATTTTAAATGAGTAAATTTCAATTTAAATAAGTAAATTTCAATTTAAATAAACCATGTTCAATTTAAAATAAGTCGACTTCAAATTAAAAGGTGCAAGTTAAATTTGAAGTAAGTTCAATTTGCAATTATATTACGATCACATACTTACATATTTAAAAAATAAATTACGGTATGTCACCATTACCTGCATTCACATTCAAAAGCTGTACTACACACGTATGAATCCCGAGTTATTAATATGTTGCTACATAACATCAGAGTTTTTAGTTACCGTAATACGTGTTCGTTAAAATTAGCAATCATTTACAAAAATACATCCTTTTAAATATAAAAAATGTTACCCATCAATTTATAAAGTATCAAGTTTTTACGCAATACAATAACATTTAAGAAAAATAATTCAAAAAAAATTTGCTGTAAAAGTCGATCCTATGAATTAAAAAATATCTTCTGTAATGAACGTTCTGAACTTTCATACCGTTCCAATTCTCTATTTTCTACCTCACACAGCGCACTTCTTGGTCGATGAAACAGAGTCTTGTTAACCATACATTTCCTCCCTTGCAAGTTTATTCTCTTTCTTTTGTTCTCTGAACTGTTTCTGTCTCTATTTTCTCTTCCTGAAATGCCAGTTCGCTAGCTCCCAATATCCTGTGCTTTTTTTAATAAATGACTAGTTTCTATATCCGTCTTTCCTTTAATAATCTGTCGTTTTATTTATTCATTGTCATTTGCTCAATAACACGTTCTTTAGTGTAGCTTTATTTTTTGTGAGTTTCCAAGCATTGGGTCCACAATTACTCCTGCCTTAGTTTGTGTAGTTTATGGCTGCATAAACCAAATCACATCATTAGAGAGTGAATTACGATTTGTCTCTCTTAGCTTCCGGCTATATTTTCTCTCTTCCTTTTCACAAACTTCCGATCTCTGCAAATAAGCAAGCTTGGCATCATAGTCTTCATTGAGGAAACTCGTAAATTCATTGCACGGCCTTCATGTCTTGAGTTTCACGTATTTGTGTATAAAGAACCGTTTATTGAGGATCTGTGTATTTTCGTTTCTGATCGCTTAAAATCTTTGTTTAAATCTTGCAATTGTGTTGTGCAGCTATTTAGAGCTTCCATTATATTGAAATTGTTTATTGTACCAATTACTCCTCGATTCACTTCATAAACATTTTACAAATTTTGGAATGCCATACGCACACTTTATTCTGTTTCTCAAAATGAGGATTAGTGCATCTGAAGATAATATTTGTTTCAGATTCTTGAAAGTAGGCGGAGATATTGTGGACGAGATCAGGATACCAGGCTTTCTGAGCAAGAAGATGACTTTCTATGCCGCCAACGTCAACTTCGAACAAGTCATTCAGGTAAAGGCTGTGTTTTCTAATACCAGGACGCCGGGTCCTTGGTATGAGTTTGTACCCTGTTTATAATTTCATTGTTAGACCAGATGCATTATTGAACAGCCCCTGTTTGATTGTGTCATAGACGAGATCCTGTATTTAACAACTCCTATTTAATTTTCCCAATGTCAAACCCCATCCATGTTTGAACTACCCCTGTTTCAACATTTATAGTTAGACCAGATGCATTATTGAACAACCTCTGTTTGATTATGTCATAGGTAGACTAGATACTTTATTGGACTACCCCTGTTCGATTGTTCAAAGTTAGACTAGATGCGCATATGAACTCGAACTCAAGCAACAGTTAGACAGTGACGCATGCGTGTGTGCCTTGCAGGTGACGAGGTGTGGTGTGCGGCTGGTAAAGGAGTCAACATGCAAGCTGGTGCAGCACTGGTGCCCTCCCGACGACAGGCCTGTGTCTCTCGCCACGAGCAACTCCAGTCAGCTGGTCGTCACTTCTGGACCTTTCGTCTACTACCTCACCGTCGAGGATGGCGCCCTCAACCTCATCAGGTGCGGAGCTGGTTACCTCTTTGCTCTGAAGAATGAAGAAATACATATTTGTTAACAGCAGTTATTTAGCTTGAGGTGAAAAGTAATACCTCCTGGTAGCTTTTTTCTTATGTGAAAAGATTGAATGTTGTAGCTCACTTTCGATATTAGCACGTTTTACTGCCCTGAATTTTGTCATATGAATCTCAGATATCTAGAAGTCATCTGTGAATACAATAGCTTTATTTTATATTGTCATGGCCTGAATCGGAGAGAGCACATGTTCGTATGGTGACTTACGTTCACAGGGTGGCCACAGTCCTATCTTACTGGCCGCAACTTTAATTTTGACTTCGGGAACACTTAAAGCCATACAATATACTGTATTTCTTGACGTCAGATTCAAATTCTATTAACAAAATATTCGTAGAAAAGGTGGCCGCTTTTCCTGCATTTTCAGCACTCCAATTTTCACAAAATCATCTCGAGAAATCATCCCTAAAATCTATGTAGAGTGTCAGTTTATTTTTATTAGCGGTTCATGGACTTGAAATATTGCGTGCCTATGAACGTTTGTATGTTTGTGTCTTTATTAACTGGCACTGTTTTGTTGCGTTACAGCCAGTGTCAGCTGGAGTATGAAGTGGCGTGCGTGGATGTGTCCCCGTTGGGTGGAGCAGAGGAAGCTTCAGTAGTGGGGGTGGGTATGTGGACGGACATCACCACACGCATCCTGGTCCTGCCGGCCCTCACTGAGGTGTACAAGGAGCCGCTCGGAGGAGGTCAGTTGGAGAATGTCAAAAATGGTCCTCAATTTTCACTTAGATCTATGATCTTCCGGGTATTGCTAATGTACATAGGAGCTGAAAAAGGGAGTCGATTTCGGTGTAGGGTATATTAAACAGCTCATGTCCAGTTGGTATCTTTTGCTTCTTTTTTTTCATTCACATTCGTACAAGATTGCCTGATGACATTCAAAATCTGATTAGCTTTGCCCAACAATTATTAAAAGTAGAATTAACTTTCATTTCAAGTTCATGTGTTCATACTTTGGGATCGGATGCGAGACAAACTGAGATAATTGAGTAATTGTGACTAAAATCTTTTGGGTTGCAGATATCATCCCGCGGTCGATGTTGCTGGCCACGTTTGAGGACGTTCACTACCTCCTGGTGGCTGTGGGAGATGGTCAGCTGGTGTACTACGTGTATCACCCTGAGCAGCGCCAGCTCACCGACAGGAAGCGGGTGAGTAGTCTTGTAAGGAAGGATAACTGGTGTTAAATGATCGGGTTCAACTATATTCAGTGTTATACAGTGATGATGTATATGTACCTGTTTTTATGTTTTACTCGATCGGAAAAAAGAGAAAGAAGGTAGATTTAATTAGAAAAATTTACAGCATCGCATGGTTAATTCTTCCATGTCGGATGCCACTAAAGCAGATAGTAGCCTTGTTTCATGGCCAATGTCACTAACTGATACAGCAGCTCATGTTTCAAGTTGCCGTTCAATAACTAGTAGCACTGCTTTGCAGGTGGTGGTGGGCATGTTACCGACACAGCTGCGCCGCTTCAACGCAGGCTCTGTGTCCAACGTGTTTGCGTGCTCCGACCGTCCCACAGTTATCTACTCCTCGAACCATAAGCTTGTGTTCTCTAAAGTGAACTTGAAGGAAGTCACGCACATGTGCCCACTCAACTCCGAGGCTTATCCAAACAGGTTTGTCGCTAGCTTTCTTTACATCTACGTACGTACTCAACCAACGGGTATAATTTTATAGTAATGGGTAAGGATCTCTTGCAGTTTTATAGTGGGCCGTTAACAACAGTAGAGCATTTTGTGGCCATGGGATGCTCGATTGGCATCAGACCTCAATGTATTATTGTCGGCTTTCCAATACTGTACCGTTTTTTGGCATTTCTAATTTTGCAATTCATCAAGTTGTATGAAGCGGTATGATGCTTGTTTAATATAGTAACTCTGCTAATTTACGAGCAATGTTTTTCTAGATTTGCTGAAAATTTTTAGAGATATTTAATTTTAAGTTTAACTCAGTGTCGGCACTGCTTAAAGTTTCCATTGCTGCTGAGAAGCCTACTCTTATTTTGTCCATTGTCGTTAGAATGACTGTTAGTTAGTTCTCTGAAAGTGACGATGCGTATTTTAGCTAGAGAGTGTATTTGGGCTACGATTTATTTTTGTTTAGTAACAATTTCACTTTTCCGTTCACTGTGAGATCGCTAAAACTTTGAAGTGGATTGTCTACACAAAGACTTGTGTAGATTCTGATGAGTCTATAATGGGTTTTTATTGCACGATGTTTTAATAAGTGATGAACTAAGGACTTTGTTTATGACCAATTATGTTCCTTCCCATTCAGAAAAACAATCATTTGAATTGACAAATGTTTCTTGATTCCTGTGCGCTGAGAGTGTACAGTTGACATCATACCAGAGCTGACCAAAAGTCATTTCTAACTCTGAATGCTATGCATCCATGAGTATATTCATGAGTATTCATCTTGTGTTTTGCTACACTTATAAATTTGTATTTAGAAACGTGTTTCGAGTTCATGTACATTGTTTGCAGAAGGTTGAAAAGTACTTATGTTTAGTACTGTGTTAATTGCCAATTGGCAAAGCATTTCTTTAAGAAATTGCTATGTGAATTTACTTGAATCAGTTCTGTCTCTGGATCAGATAAAAATGGTCGTATTGAAAAGTATTCTTGTATACATCTGTTCAATTTAGATTTTGATATTTTACTTCACTTTATTATACAGGGTGTACCGAAAAACGTACTTTCTTTGACTGCCATTACTTGGAGGAGACTAGACTATGGGGAGAAAATTCAAGTGTTCTTTCAAAACATTTAATTTTCTGAAATTTTATGTTCTTGTTTTTAAGTGGACTCATTAATATTGTATCTATGGCGAGAAACACCTAAATGAAAACAAAATACGAGTAGTGGACAGTCAAAAAGAATACCTTTTTCGATACGTTTCTGTAACGGTTACGGTTGGGTGAATCTTTTTTTTGGCAGTGAGTCCTGCGAGTCTTACTCATTTCACCTTCTCCTTCATGTGGTCAAGTGTCTGTTCCTCATGAGTTTTCTATGTGCAGCTTGGCGCTTGCCAACAGTGAGGGCGTCACCATTGGCACAATTGACGAGATCCAGAAGCTGCACATCCGCACTGTGCCGCTCGGGGAAACGCCACGCTGCATTGCTTACCAAGAAGAGACCGAGGTGACTCTCACTATGCTTCTTTTTCTTAAACAATGAACAGAGATGAGTGGAGCTACTTGATTCATTTCATACGGATTGTTCTTGAACTCGACTGTCGGTTAATGTTGTGCCAAATAATGAAATGATGAGGAGCACGTCTATTTTTCTATAAATAATGATAACTTCGTTCATTCTTAGAGAATGGACAGGAATTTGTAGGAGTTATTTTTTGTTTTGCGTTTTGTCTTCGGAGTTTATGTACTGCCTCTTGATGTTGTATCAGATGATGAGACAGGGCGGTGCCATATCTCCAGGTCAACAGATAGCGCTTTCGTCAGTAGGGAAAATAGCTGAACTGTTGTTTATTTTTCCAAGCTGGAAGTACCTGTTTTTAGTTTGCTGAAATTCCTAGGAATATATATTAAGCTGATTCGGTGTGATTTTGATCAAAGTTATGTTCATTCTAGTACCATAAGTTTATTCAATTCTGAAGTACCTATATTTTTACCCTCATCGAAACTTTTTTTTTGCCTCGCCCAGTACTTTTTTCGAAACCAACGTGGCAGGTGCAGCTATTAGGCATTGCACCTCGTATTCATTCACTTAACTTTGCACCTCAACAGCAATTTTAGCGTGCGTTTTAATGTGCATTGAACCAGCTAATTCTGCTTCACATTGCACAGACGTTCGGTGTGGTGACCTTCCGTGTGGATGTGTGTGAAGACCCTAACATCAACACGGGGCCCACTGCTGCTGCTGCAGGTATGCTCCAGCTTCTGAGAGACCTACACTACTCCCAATACACAGCTATTGTATTATATTCTCCCACATGCGTTTTAGAATTTTACTTGAACGTATTTTTAACTGTGATTTTGACATAGTTACGATACAATATTTGTCACTGCCTGTGAGCAATTGATGCTCATCTTCAGTATCGTGTGGTATTAATTTATGCGTTGGATAGACCAAATTATATGTCCAAAATTGATTACTAGCCTAGAATTTGATATTAAATAGCTCCATTCTGTCAAGCCCATAAAGTTTTTACTTCTCTTTTCACGATTTTTCTAATTTTTGTTCTATTTTGAGGTATTCACTTATTTATGTGTGTGCGTACGGTGTTAAATATACCACTATGTTTCATCACAGGGAGTACACCAGCGCCCACCAGGGGCACCAGTGGGTCGGTCTCGGGGCCCAGTGTGCCGGGGTATGGCCTACAGTACGGCATGGGGCAGGACGGGGCACAGCCTGCTTCCCTCACAGCTCACAGGTGTGTAGGGTTGTAGTGTAGGTCGCAATGATGGAAGGTTCCAAAAATGTAACGGAGAATACCGTGCATCTCTGCTGGGTTTGCTACTATTATACCTGCAGTAGGTAAACCATGGAACTAGAATAATTATAATATTAGTAATGTGGTGTACGTCACACCAAAAGTACATAAGAAGAGAAATTAGGCGCACTTCACGTATATATTATATTATTAGAGCTCCTACATAGCTGAGGGTCTATTTATTATAAATTCGTTCGATTGGCCGCTCAAATGAAAGCGCTATCGATTTATATTATGATAAAATATTATACATTGTTTGAAGTTAGATGTAAACGATTGAATTATCAATTATAAAGTATAACAGCGTCACTTAAGGGAAATAGTAGAATGCTCTATACCTGCTCGAACGCTCTTCTTAGTCTGTCTGGTTGGGGTGACAGCGTGGAGGTAGTGGACCGGGGTACGACCTGCAGTATGGGATGAGGCGGGCTAGAACATGGAGATGTCATTCACAGGTGTCTCATTGTTCACAGACTGGGCGATTACAGAAATTGTGACTGAATTTGAGTGTACATGAGAGAAATATTAAGAGCTAATGTGGATTAGAGCATAAGGTGAGAATACAGGCGGAATATGACGGGTGGAGCAAAAATCACTTCACACATCTGGAATCTAATTAAACAAAATCTAATCACGTCGAGAAATGGGTTTTCATGTCAATTGAAACAGGAAATCCTGGCGTTTTATCAAGTTTTTAGTTTGCATATTGAAGCCATTTGCAGGCGGTGTTTTACAACAATGGCATTCATCTTTGATATTTTGCAGCCTGTTTGTTAAGTGCAGTGGTTTTGTATACACGTCCTCTGACTTGCAGCACCTCGTACTCCCTGACCACGACGTCCATCGTGAAGACTGGCATCGTGCCGCCCCCTGAGCGTGGTCAGGAGATAGAGACCTACAACTTCCTCATCATGGCGCAAAACACCTTCGAGGGTATCTGAGCACTTGTTTATTTTTTCTCTTAACGAAAGTCGAACAAATCTCGAGTAAATTTTCCGCTGTAACGGCAGTCTAAAAGTGTAATAACCTAGAATGACTTCACTTGCACACTTAGAGTACATGTACCAACTTTATGAACGTTACAACTTTCATCTGACTCCCTACGGCAGCGGAACAATCATGACGATGCTGTGGTCCGTTGTTTCAAACGAACACTCACTAAGGACAAGTTCCTCATAACATCCAACACAAGTACACTCTTCACATACAAACGCTTCAACTGCTTCAGCAAATTTGCCGCGCTCCATATGCATACGATATCTTCCACAACGCACCTCTGTATCTTCTATCATTCTCTGAAAGTCCTAGAAGGTTTAGATCTCATTGATTTGCTTAGATAACTCATTTGTTTGCGCCCTTGTTTCGCTACAGGTAAGTAATGCACACACTTTCAACGCTGCTGGAATCCTTATTGTTTCTATTTTGCTGAGAGGAATCTGTATTTAATGCTGCGAACCGGTTAATGATATTGAAATGCCACATTCTTATTTAATCACTTCACTCCGACTAAAATAACGCCTACCAAAAAGTCGATCTAAGTCGTATTTGTAGCAATACAAGCTTAGTGGTACTGAAGTGCGTTGTTAAAGTTGATTTTACGTGAGAATTATTCAACAGTATTTTTCTGCACTACCATGTAATCCTAGTGCAAGTCTGCACACGTCCTTTCATTCATAAACAGTTGTGTTTTTCTAAAGTCAACATTCAATACTTGGCTCACATTAGGTTGGCATCCAGCAATGACCCATGTAGCAAATTTCTGATTCCAGTTACCCTATGACCGTCACTGCATACTTGCAAAAATTTTAGGTATGAAATGATCATTTTGTGCAGTGATCCACTGCCACAC
>VCRD01002720.1:1987-79771 GCA_006783055.1 Trinorchestia longiramus
GCATTCAAATTAGGGAAACTATGGTCGGTTACTATGCATTTAGGAGCAAGAGCTTTACCTACTACTTTTCTGTAATTTACTAACTTTTTCGCGCATATCAACAAATTGTTTTAATATGTTCATTTTGACCACAACTGTGATTATGATGCACATTGAGGTAAATATGATATAATGATTTTTATAGCATGGTGAACGATCAGGAATGCGTATTACGTTAGGGGAAAAAAGAGGAAAGATAACACATGAAAAAGTGCAATGAAATAGTCTAGCTGTACTCAAAAGAATCGATGCATTATGAAGAAGTTCTTAGCTTTAATTTGGTATGAAAATGAAGTTTGTGGTATGAATAGATGAGAAATTATTACATAGACCGAGAGGTATAAATATCGTTAGTAGAGTCCAAAACTGGTGTCGAGGATAGACGTGTCCCATGCTATTAAAGGTTGATAGTAGGAGATTTTAACTTACTCGCGGCAAATGTCTATGTTATTAGCTTCAATTTGATATGTAAATGAAGTTTGTGGAATGAATAGATGAGAAATTATTACTGAGACCGGAAGGTATAAATATCGTTAGTGGAGTCCAAAACTGGTGTCGAGGATTGACGTGTCCCATGCTATTAAAGGTTGATGGTAGGAGATTTTAATTCACCCACGGCAAATGTCTATGTTATTAGTTTCAATTTGATATGTAAATGAAGTTTGTGAGATGAATAGACGAGAAGTTATTACCCAGACCGGAAGGTATAAATATCGTTAGTGGACTCGAAAACGAGTGTCAAGGAACGGCGTCCCCCCAAGTGCGGGTGGTTAAGCAAGGAGGGTTTGTTATTATTTTCTGGGTGGCCAGCGTTAGGTTTCACCAAGGTTATGTTTTGGTGGTGGTAATAACAATTTATCAGAAGGTAAGGTTAAGGGAGTCGACTGGTGCACCTCTAGTTGGGGAATTCAATGATCCGACAGGTACTCAGCTTTTGCTTATTTATTGATCCGTAGGGCAGCAGGTGGACAGAAGACCTCCGTAGTCCACGAGTGAAAGAGATTGGGAACTTGAAGTAATGATCGAGAATATGGTCGAAAATATGATCAAGAATATGATCAAGAATATGATCAGGAATATGGTCAAGAATATGATCAAGAATATGATCAGGCGTTAATATTTAAAAAGCAACGATGAGACTCGAGAGGAGAGAGAAAAGAGATGCTAGAGCATCGATGAGATGAGATCAGTGGGAGCGATGAGCGCTGAGAGCAGGACCGCCAGGTGTGGGGTTATCTCCTAAAAGCTACGATCAGGTTCACGTCGATTCAAAATCTGGATGTGCTTTTCAGGGGTGAATTTTTTTAAGAAAGGACCATAGCGACAGTTCTTTCGTACTAAGAATGGTTTTACAAAATACAGCGAATTTTTATAATTAAAAATTTACAAGAATCTCACCCAAAGTTACAAAAACCTAATCACAAAAATACAGGAAATTTATGGTAAAAAGTACGATTTAATTTGTACGCGATTAATTAATACGCATAACTTGAAAATGGAGCATGAACAGCGATGTGATGCTACAGGTTAGTTTATAATTATGCAGTGAGAGGAGGTTATTAGCTTTAATTTGAGACCAAAATGAAGGTTCTACGATGCATAGGACGAAAATAATTATTGAAACTGTTTGTTTCAAGAATTTTTCTTGATTTCTCAAGATTTTTAGTTCGGGTCGAGTTCGGTGTCGAGATTTTCCCGCCGGTGCACAGCCAGGATTGCAAAATGCAGCACTGAGTGCAGCAAGCTGAGAGTAATGACGAGGCAGCGCACAGGCCCAGAGCTATTTTCTGTTTACATGCTCTCATGACTCAATTCAGACTGACTATCAGCAAACTTAGGAGTTCCCTCCATTATAGCATTCTTTAACATCGATATTATCCGCTGAATGGTATTCTGACATGAACAGAAATTAATAATTATTTAGAGTTATTTTAAAATTCATTAAACAAAATGATGTATATCACACATTATGAATTATGTAATTAATGACTGAGAGAAACAGAATATAATAGACCATTTTTGTAAACGAATATTATCAGTCATTTCTAACGTCCATACAATTTTACATTTAATATATCGTCATCATTGTTCAATACATTGAAGTAGAGGAATTATTTTTTTCTAATATATTCAATTAATATCGACATTATTTTTAGTGGAATGGCTGCTATGAAAGTTAAAATTGGACATATTGCATTTATTTTAAATAATCGATTAGGTTACATAATATATTCCATAATTTTCCTTATTTCTTTTTCATATTCTCTAACCTAAATTTTTTTAAATGCTTTAACTTATGACTGTTATTTGGGGTTCTGTATTTATTTGTCACACTATAATATGTTGGATACCCTTCGTCACAATGAAGTGCAATTTGTAACATTGAGTTTCAGGCGACCAAGGTTACAACACTTCTTGTGGCAACAGCGACGTGCGGTCTGATTGTTGTAGTTTATTTCCAAACGCAATGTGAGTGCTGAATTTTTCAAAGTTATATCGTTGTAAATATGTAGTTTTTTTAATGTAGTGTAGAACATAATGTTATCTGTTGCTCTAAAATGAAGCAAAGGTTATAAGTGGCTTTTTCTCGGTGGATTTAAATTTTTCGTCGTTATGAGTTACCCGAGTTTGGTGAACTGAGTTGAAATCGGGCTAATGTTAATTGCTAATTATTCATATTTAATGATAACCATTGATTGATATTGTTTTGGCTCGATTTTTCAGCATAGTATGTTAGATTTATAGGTTTTACGTGAATGAAGCTCGGACTAGACTAATAGATGCTGAAATACATACCAGATGAGACAATTATTTATGTGTTGTTTGTTCTTACAATCTTCTAGATTAAATTGCCAGTAAAATTTGATGCTTGAGTAATTGTAAAATTTTAAATGATTTTGAAAAGCTGTTTCATATGTTTCTTGAGATTTAGTGTATAAACCAGTCTGGTTTTGATATGTATGTTTTTGATTTTATTATGATGCTTGTTTACCTATACTTGAGCTATGTGATAGATTATTGAATTATTCTACATAGTCTAGTAGATAGCTTTATTTCATCAGTATTAAGCCACTGCTATAAATTTTTAATATTTTGTCTCGTGTAGTTCAATGTCTTGCTCGTTTTTTACAATTTGTTGAGGATCAAAATTGCACTACGGAAATTTTTCTTGTGTCAGAGATAAGGTGTACCTATGATTTCTGATGAAAGAAAATTTTTTAAGTAGAAATTGAAAAATTACGAAATGAATTACAGTTGAGTTGGAACAATAAAATTGCAAACAAAGCATCTCAGAATCTGGAAATTTAATGGAAGCATAAGCTTGTCATAGTGTATGAATTTTATTCATGTAGCTCTGATGGCCAAGTATTGTATGATGTCCTTGCTTGCAAATATATAAAACTTCCAAAATTATCAGGTGCTTGTATGTAATATTCTGAGTATTGTAAGCTTCTAAAATTACCTCAGAGGTCACAGCTATAAATTAGAATTTATTCTTTTTATAAATGAGACAATTTTGAGCATTACTTTAATTTGCACATGGTGTCTAGTGCTTAAATACAACTTTCTTAAGTGAAGCATTTTAACCTGTTGACCTTTTTAAGTCTCATGGATGTTTTTAATTATAAAAATGAAGTTAGCTTATTTAGAGGAATTTGCCATGCAAAAGAGTAACACGTTTTCAGTGATGTTTATAAATAGTCATAATTTGTTAAGATGTGTTCCTTTAAGTGTCAACACTGCATCACCAAAAATATGTAGAAAGTGAAAACTTGTAATATTTATTCATCAAAGATACATATTTTTTAAAAGGTAAACGTAGGTGGATCACATCACAAAACGTGTAAATGTTCCATATGGTGAGCTTGCATTGGCTAATGTTGTGGTTTTTCTATATTTGTATGTTATTTTGCATGCCCTTGTTATTTCCACTGACCCATTTTAATTTTCAGGACAATGGATGCTGCAAAAGCCAAGCCTGCCAAGGCTAGTGCTAAGAAGCTGACTCCCAAGCTAGCCAAGGCCAAAATTGTAAAGGCCAGGATTGTGGTAGCTAAGGCTGCCAAGGCCAAGGATGTCAAAACCAAGGCTGATAAGGCAAATCCTAATGTTGCTAAACTTGAGAAAGCAAAAGCTAGGAAGGAGTTGAAGGAGAAAAAGATTGCTGAAAAGAAGGCTGCCACTAGTGGTGAGCCCAAGAAACCCTCCAAGAAAGCACTCGCTATTGCTGCCAACTTGCATTGCCGCCAAGTTTTTGTTGGTAATTTACCTGCCAGGTAAGTTGAGTGTATTTTGTGTAATGCATTAAGATTATTTTGTTGTACTTCTCATCAGTACTACACTACTAATGGTGGATGTTTCAATCAACCATGCTGGGTTAATTTTGGGATTTGATGTAAGGTATGCATGTATTGTGTAATGCCATTTTTGAAGGTTTACAACCAGCAATTCACTTTAAGGTTTACAGTATATAAAGTCATTATCATAATTGAAAAGCAGGGTTATCGATCTTTTAATCATGGAAAATTTATTGCTATCAATTATTACATGTGCTTGTTATATTTTTAATTTCTTGAGAACAGCACAGGATTTTTGAATTAAGATTTTCAATAGTCACTGGGAATCAATATATAAGAAATAAATTTGAATGCAAAAACTGAAAACAGCTGAAAAGTGGCTTCAAAACAAATTTTCATTCCTCACACATGTCGTGTATTTCATGTCAGTAGGAGCTTTAATTTTTGACCTTACTTCTTCAGTGATTGTCATATCCTAATAACACCAGTGAAATTATGAAAACTATGGAAAAATGGGTAAGCAACCAGAAATAGTTTGCTACAAGTTTCTGTCCATTTATGTCCAAGCTTCATGCTTGCTCAGGAAGTTCTTGTCCAATTGAACAAATATTTTCAGTGCTTGATTTTGTGTGTAAATGTATATCATTTATGCCCTGCAGCAATAACATGGTAGATCAAAGATTTTGCAAAATTGACCGGGAATTGGCAAAGCCCAAAATCTTAAGAATTTACGGGAATCTGTCAGGAAATTATTTTAAATTTCTTGCCTCTCATGAAAGGTATCAATACTAAGCAGCAAATCAGTTTGCATGTTTGCAACTGGGCATTGTTCAGGTTTTATTTTTTTATTTTTTATATTTAAGTTATTGGTTAAATTCTGAATAAAAGCTACCTATAATTTCTTAATTTGTCTTGTCTTTGTGATTTTTTAGTTAAGAAAATACTTGGATGTAGATTTATGTAATGCATTTCCTAATTCTCAAGGTTATTATTTTGCTTCATTAGTCAATATCAGCATTTTAAGATATTAAAAGGGTTGGATTTTTTACATCAATCTGATTTGCTGGCTGCTCTTGCTTGGTATTAAGCCATGGTTAGCATCAAGATCATGCAAGCAAGATTTAGTTAGATGTTTGGGTGAAAATGTGCCTGTTCAAATGCCCTTAAAACAGAAGTCAGTTTCTGGCACAGTATCTGACTTACAGAATCTCGGGTGGGAATAAGTGATGTTTAGTAAATTTGTGCCTTTAAGGCTAGGTGGCAGAATCTGAGGTTGCTGTGCAACTGGGGTGGTACAAATTGTTTTATGTACTATTCATATTTTAAAACTTGACTCATTTGTGCAGCTTCAGCAACCCTATTACAATATTTAACTTTCAAATGGTATTCAGGTTTAACTACATTAATTGATTCATTGCATTAGTATTGTTTTTTTTTGTATTTTGTATCACAAATTTCTTCCCTGTTAACTTCAGTGCTGGTGAGAAGGAGCTTATGGAAATGCTGAAGGCCAAGAAATTTGATTCAGCTGTCCGAAGCATCAGGGTTCTGAGGAGCTCGAAGGGAGGCAAGAAAGCCAAGAAGGACGACAAGGGCAAGGTGATCCCTCGTTCTCGAGGCGCTGCCTTCATCAGACTCAAGTGCAAGACGGCCCGTGATGTAAGCTTTTTAGGTTATGAAACTCCCTTGGATATGATTTGTGTCCAAGGAAAAAATTGCTTCGTAGAAAATTGTTTAGCTTTACTTAACACTTTGGCCGTGATGTGCGCCATATATGTACACGTACTGTGTTATTCGTACGGACTAATTTTGGAATCGCGGCCAACGTGTTAATGTTGTTGCTGAAGAGGTATGTTTCACAAGCGCTAGTACCGAACTGGGAAGTATAGCTTCAAAGGTGGTAAGGGCAGCTGTATGCAGGGATAGTCTGTTTCCGAATCACAGAAATATTTTTCATGGTCCACTGCACTCATGAGTATCACTGCACGTTACTTTGTGATGTGGTGTCTGGAACCAGTTAAATTAGCAAGTTTTTGTTAGTGATGGGACGATATCAAATTTTTTAACCTTCCCGATGCGATCCTGTATAAATACCACGATTTCCGGTTCTTAGTTATTTGTTGCTTTATTTCATTATTTGGGCAGATATTCAGGTACGTGGCTAAAAACTATCATGAGTTCATTTTCCCGTTTTATTTAGCATTGATCTGTAATCTTTTGTTTTAATGAAACTCAGTTCAATTTATTCATTAAGCATAGTTTCTCTAATAAATGGAATGGAGTTGTATTTCTCAATTCAATTGACAGTTTTATAATGTAGTGGAGTTAGGAATTCATGGTCTTTCGACTAATTATTTTAACTTCGTTTGACAAAACAATTGTTTATTTATTTTTTAGATGACCAGACATTTTTTATAATGTACATAATCTGTAGATTTCTGTGGCCATATTAAGTGAGAAAAGAACTAATTTGTACCTTTCAAAAATAGTATTTACATTTGTAATTGCGATGCAGTGTTGGCGCTAGGCTGTAGGTCTGGGACATTTTGGTCTGGAATTTTTTTTCGTATAAATCATGAAATACACAATTCCTTTTTCGTCTGGCAGAACAAATATTTTATGACTGCAACTTTTTGGTTCACTATGGATGTACTGTTGCAACTGTCTCTTCCCTTAGATAAGTACCATCTGCTCATCAATGCCCAAGTTTTGTGGAATTGGTATTTGCTTGAATTTTGTCTCAGATAATTGCATGCTGTCTTAATTTGAATCTTTTTTATTCTTTATATGCATTATTTTTATGTAGGACTTTTCAGCCAAGTGTAGGTTACTTTCGATCAGTTCAAAATGACATATCGTATACTTCAAACGAAAAATGCTCCGGCATGTTAACTGCACTCAACTTTATACTATCTAAAATTTCCCCTTCACTTCATACTGAAATCAAGAAAAGTGTATGAGAGCGCTTAACTTTTTTCCGATGAATGTTGAAGTTTAAACTTTATTTCTCATCTTGATTTAGATGTCAGAAAATACAAAAAATATCCCTCAGCCCAAGAAATAACTAGTCATTGAGATGTATTTTTAAACCCATCATGTTTAAGGTGTACGAAGTAAACATATTAGCTAGTCGACGGTGATCAGTAAAAGTTGTGCTACAGGCATCACAAGCTTCTGCTTTGATGTACGAAGTATTTTGTTTTATTGTTTTATTCGTTTTCAATCTTTCATTTTGTTGATTGCAGGCTATCTTGAAGGAGAAGGACTGGCAAGTAGAAGGAAAGACCCTGCGCCTGGAAATGGCTGGGAT
The DNA here is from genome assembly GCA_006783055.1 of Trinorchestia longiramus. Taxonomy (NCBI): domain Eukaryota; kingdom Metazoa; phylum Arthropoda; class Malacostraca; order Amphipoda; family Talitridae; genus Trinorchestia; species Trinorchestia longiramus. The sequence goes on from VCRD01002720.1 coordinate 9,635, forward strand.
CAAGAAACGCCACGTCGCCCGCATGGAGGCACAAGCTGCTGCCGTGAACAAGAAGCTGGCACTCAGGGAGGAAGGCATCAAGAAACACAAGGTTACCATGTACAACAACCTTCTCAAGAACAAAAAACATGAGAGAAATCTGCACTTGAAGCTCCGTAGAGCTACGTCCAAGAAGGGCAATAAGACCGCTGTTGAGAAGAGGCGAATTGTCAACATTCGTCAGAAGCTCCGTGCTAAGAAAGCCAAAACCATTGTTAGGTCTGCTGAGCGCAAGAAGCTGTATGGCATTAAGGCTCGCAAGGCCATGGTCAGAATGAGCAGGAAGTAAAGCCATCTTCCCTACGAGTGATCTAAGTTTTATTTGCCTGCAAACCTAGACCGCTGGAGCTTATTCACTTGACTATATCGCTCGAGATGGCGTGTTTTGTGCCGTCAGGTTCAACTTGAATAAAATTCTCATTAAAGGCGAGTCGTGTTGAAAACGACGAGTTATCAGACGTCATCGTTCACACTGTGTATTGTCTAAGAGACGCGATTTTCATTCGTGAATAGTCCAGTCTGGCATTCAATTTATGAATAAGGCAGGAAATATTTAACAAGGTATATGCTTTAGTAGTGAAGCCAGTGTTCAGGGTTGAAATTTTGTGCCAATTACTTCAAATTTACAGAAATACAGCCTTGTTACTTAGAAGTGCTTCATGTTAGCTTTTTGTTATTTTATAGTGAAGTCTTAAAATTTCATGGATAAAAAATATTTCGTAAAGTAGATATTAACTTCGGATATACAGCTAGAGATAGACAAGTTAAGGCTAGAAGAGCGAGTAAGTAAGCCCCAGACTGCTTTGAACTCTCGCCTTTAACAATGGTGAACCAAATACTAGTTCGCTGTCTCCTAAAGTTTAGTTACCTCAACACGTTTCGCCCGTCAGAATAAGGCGACTCTAGATTATGAACTAAGCGGAACATCAGACGTACGTTGGGAGTAACAGTCTTCTCCCGTAGGCGACACTTCAATGAATTTCTACGCAGTTTCCGATTGTCAATTGAAAGCAATGTATTTTGTTATACGACTATACAAGTTTAGTGTTGTGGGGAAGGAGAAAAAGTCGAAAAGTTCATAAATTATTTTACGAAGCTTCTCATACCGTACAAAGTTCGCAATGGTGCATAGATTGAGATTTCCATTTTTTATCAAAAAATACATAACATAAGAGTAAGCAGCATCCGCATTAAGCTCGGCTTGACATTGCGTACATGTTTAAATCTAACTTGCACTGAAGAGTTTTTGGCAAAATTAATTGCACAAACTAGTCACGTTTCACAAAAACATCCCCTTTAGGTCACTAAAAAATTTTGAAGTCGCAACTTACACTGGCCACTTTCAGGCGTGAAAGTCGACATTTTAAAATTGGATCGCATCTCATGAAACATTTACTTGTCACGCGAAGGAATTTTTACGTTAACTCTGGTGAAACAGCACAATAGCTATCACGCTACATGATGCTTCATTTTGTACCTACTTTAAGTGCTCACAATAGCTTCTATCAATTACCCAATCAACATAAATGGAGTTAATTAGAAACACAAAGTACAGCGATGAAATTAACACTCTCCAGTAGTTTTTTCATTTCAAGAGAGCACAGGGTCACCAACGGTAAAATTAGAACAAACTAATAAAATACTTTCATGGAAGACAAAATATTAAGCCAATCGCCCATCTGCAAAGGGAAAACAAATGAAATTATGCTTGCCTAATACGGATGCATCCTGAAGCGTTAACAGTTTGCATAACTTGCATCTGATACGTTGTGGTTCTCAGGCCAACATTCACGATATTTAAGGATATTACTACTTAAACTTCAAGTCGATTCCAGAAAGGTCATCAAAAGGTTGAAAAATTTGTCTTTGTTGGCACAGGTTAATGAGGTAGCAAAAGCATGCTGGAGAGAAAATGGGCCAGAAAAAAAACAAAGGTTCTAGTGAAAGTAGGATAAAAAGACTAATCCACCTACTGAGAGATAAAGGGAAATAAGAAATCAAAGTTTGTTAATTGAAACCACAGCCACAATAGACTTGATAAAAAATTATTCCTAATTTTGGCAATATCCTTTGATATAATTAAAAAGTATACCGATTACGATAGAACCTAATGTAACTTACCCGAAAGAAGTACATGAATCCTATGTATCTCTGAGTAGCTCAAAGCCTTAAGGAGAAAATTTCCTTCAGTTCACTCCCCTCCACTGTTCTCTCTAAACTTTACAGATGTGTTTCTATTCTGTTCTGCCAGTTGACGGTGTGTAGCCATTTGATATCATGTTGATACAATGTACTGCTTCAAGCATCTGTGATGCTAAGGGATATTTCTTGAGATGCTTGAGGAGAGGAAGATTGACATTTTTCTCGTGTACGCTTCACGGTATGCAGTGAAATCTGAATTATTATAATATCCCTGGTTTAGCCACCGCTGAGTGAAATCTACCACTTGTATTGTTATTGTCTTAGTGAAGAGCTGCACAACACTCACAAAAATACCTTGTTCCAATGAGCAGGAAATTGAGGTCAAGATACTCACTATAAAATAACTTTCAAAACATGAGGGTCGATTCAAGAGAATACTTTCTCGTAACAAGAAGTTGGCGTGGTCCATTGATAATTAAAATTTACACCATATTAGAAGTTACCGATAACACTCAATACTCTTATAGCCTGTGTTTCTCAAGTGTTAAAACAGAACATGAACCTCGTCACAAAGGGCATCTTGTGAAGTCACACACCCTAGCTTCTCTGAGTTCATACGGAGCAGCGCCCCACTTGGGTACTGTTATCCATACGTGACTAGCTATATATAATAAAATAGAACCGGCTAAAGTAACAATGATCGATGAATATAAGCGCCTCGATACAAAAGAAAGACACAATGTACATATTTCGATATACAAGGTTAAACTCGAATTACGTCTCGAAAAGCATTACGGACCCAATGAATTGCTCATGAAAAGATATTACCGAAAACAAATTTATAAATAAAATATCGAAAGAACCGTAACTGACAAGTTTGAGTTCATAAGACTTTCACTTTCATATTATTTTTCGAGCAACAAGATCAGTCAACCCGTTTAACATTACGCACTTACATATACTTTTGTGAGTTCACAACTCATTTATTCATACTGCTAAGTTTTCAGTATAAACTGAATCTTTCTCACTAGAATTGTACAAAAAAACAATTTATAGTACTACTCAATTCCACTATTGCTTTGGGTATTCAATTGACTCCCAAGCATACACCTGTAGATAATCTCCAGCGCTAAGCCTGCTCTTTAACTCGAGTAATTCTGAGTAATTAATTCGTACCTCATGCCCCACATGCTGAAGGGAGTCTATATATACTTTGGAGACCTCCTTACAGATATGTATCGTTTCTACGAAATACCTGCAGATATCAACTCGACAGGTTGGGTACTTCCCCCATGGGATAAAGGGAAAATGAAAAACGACAATTTCAAGCATGAAACCCACAACCGACCCATGGAACGAGTATAAAATAAAGTTAAAATCACACTACATCTTTAGGAACGCAACTGGGAAATTATTAACCACCGACCACAGAGAAGGATGGGAGTCATAACAACTGCTTAGGAGCGCGATGGCCCTAGAATACGCACAATGATGTTTCATCAGTCCCTCTGACAACTTAAATTTTGAACATTGAAGATGAACCACGGACAGTTGGTTTGCATGCATCACCTTTACATTTACTTGAGACTTCACTTGCATGAAGCTCGTTAGTTTCATATTCCCGCGTTGCTTCACAAAACTCGCTCATCCGAGAGCTGATGAAACAGAAGCTGTTGATTATTTTAACTACTGTGTACGTACCATTTCCAAGTAGAGTAGAATTCCTTTAAACCGGCACTCGTTGGCCAAGCTTTATATATTTATTCATTATTTTTCTTCTTTAACTGCTTAAAGCAATCGATATTGTTTTACTTTTATGACCAGCGTGTCTGTGAATTGTTTGTGGTTACTTAGGTTATATTAACCGACAACTGCAAAGTCCCATGGGTGCCGGTTAAAAAGACTTCTACTGTAATATGATTCCTACTGTGAAAATAAGAGACTTTAACTAAAATAGCATCACAAGGGCCGAAAGATCCAAAGCCTCATCCAGCAAAGATCGCTGCATACAGCCAAGGAAAGAGGCATTGCCAGCAGAAAGGAAGGAAAAGTGAAGTCAGAACCATAGATACAAAACACACAAGCGAGATGCTAAGTTAGGCACTTCCACCATAGGGAACGCTGTACAACTAAATCAAGAAGCTCCAGTAACAATTTTAAGTCGTTCTGTAGGGGGCAGCAAAGGAAACTTCTGAGAAAAGCTTATTCCTAAAGTTATGCTGAAGAAAATAGACACTGAACCAAAATCAAAGATCAATGGGGCCCAAGAATCCTTTCTCTCCCAGGAGTGACACGTTCCCAAGATCCACTAAGGGCAATTCTCTCCACCCTGCCATGAGATGGTATGATGCCTATCAATTTGTCATTCTGTTATTTACAAAAGGAAATCGAAGTCAAGTTCTATTTCTTCCTCTTCCTCAGTAAAACACGGATTATCAAAAAATACCAGAATAAAACGATTTCCTTTCTCTAGCGTGTAATATTGACTTTAAATAACCGAGAGATTAAACATGTAGTTGATGAGACGCTTGTGAATTATGGTGGAAGTGCCACAGTTTCATCGAGAGCGAAATGAGAAGATATGACGGTGGTTGTACTTCATGTGGTAGCAGCAGCAGCGTGTACACCCTGACTCTTCCTTAGATCGCCACCCTCTCCCCCTCTCTCTTTTAAATGTCAGAACCTGATGTCGTGGCTTTTATTATTTACACGCTTTCAAACTTTAACACTATAGCCTCTGTATATTCAATGATTGCCGCATTAGTGACGCTCAATTTGTACATAAAGGTGGAAAGAATTACTTGGGTAAGCCTCCAGCCACACTTGTCTGACCTAACAGATGTCAGGCATCCTTCAGTGCACTGCTGGAAGCAAAAGAACTTTCAGGTAGCCTTTTCAAGTAACTTAGACCTGTTCAGTCTACCTGAACGCTTGGGAGTTTAAAAGCTTATGAAATGTCAGGTCTAAAAAGAGAGCTGCCAGATACAGTTCGACTGTGAAATGAGTAATCTCAACAACTAGTAAGCTACAAAAATACTTTTTCATCGGTCATTTCTCCACAGCTGTACATATGGCGTGAAAAATTGATTAATTTGTACATTTAGGCAGTAAAACATCGAAGAACTACAACTAAAGCTCCATCGTACAATGAACAATACTCAAAGAAATACAAAGTTGAAACTGAAAATGGAATAATTAGGTGTAGAAAGTAATCAAGTAAAGAACTGAAACCAGTCTATAATTTTAAGACTCGCACTAGTTGACAGAAGTGCAGTAGCGTTGCCGTAGCAGCCAGCACCCCGCCTGGAAGTTGAGCTCCACCGCCAACTGAGTATGAAGGAAGTAGCACAACCATGGCAACGATCAGCCCCAGCGTCGTATTTGGGTCACTGCTCTTATAGCTTGGAAGCAGCCATGGTTAAAAGTGTCTCGTAGGTTGGGGTGCCAGCGCACTGCTAGCTCACATCAGCTAATATAATCTAATAAAAAAATAGGAACAGCGTAGGGTGAAGCCGTCTAAGACTCATCGAATGCTGTTTTGACTTTCTTAACTGGAACTATTGCCCGGCCTGTCTCAGGCGCCGGTCTCCGCATAGCTACTTTACTTGAGGCAGGTGGTGAGTTACATGAATTATCTGAAAAAAGAAATACAAGATAATTTTTGAGCAAAATTTGAAATGGCTTATTACTAGGTACAAATAAAGCGTATGGCAGAAGCTAAATATTTTTATATTCATTGGTCAAATCAATACTAAAAAATGTACAACTGAACAATTGTTTCCATATTCTTGTAGGCATTGAAATTGCCGTGCACTTTTCTGCATTTGATAGAATTTTATTATCTGAAGGAAATAGTTATTGATAGACTCCAGTATCTCTAGGTAAATTCATAATTTTTCAGGTGCTAAGGGAGATAAGATTTTGTGACGCCAAAAAATTGATGTAATTTTTCCTATTAATAGGCTACTTATAAACAAAATTTGACTTTGAAATTAGGTATGAATTTAACGCAATCATGAGCTTCGCCGTATCAATGAAGGATACGGTAACCCTTGTTTCAGTCTTATTACTCTTTACAAATGAGATTCGAACAGCTATAAACACAGAGCATCGAAACATTGCTCCGTTTCTGGATGTGCTGGCTACAATGATGTAAATGACCGAAAGAGATACTTCATTTTCTTGCTTTGCTACCAAAACTTTCAGCTGACCGTGTAGCGATCTGAGTCATCGGCTAACGTGCGAAAGCCAGATTAAGTTTGTCATAAACATGTACGTTTCAAAATGTTCTGTGGTTTCATAATACTACGATAACTAAGCCTAGGAAATAAACAGCTAACAAATCTCTCCTCCTGCTAAACTATTCTCACACAAAACTACCTCAATGATTTAGAAAGCATATATAATCACATACCATACATCGCAAACTGACTAGTACACATTTCTTCGTATAGTTTAGTGTTCAACCTATAACATAAGACAAAGGTACGGTTCTGACAAACTGGTAACGAAGATCGTGTTTCTTAGGTTACAATTCTTAGTCACCGACTAAGTCTGACTATGGCGAACTAAAATCATGGTTATATCAAAGTAACTGTTAAGGTCACGTTGGAGGAAGTAAGTTGTTCAAGTTAAATCACCATTTAGCTTTTGCAGAAAGGGCAGCAGCGGTATTAATTAATTGTCTAGTCTAGTTATAGCACTAAAAAAACTGATAAAATTGATCTTACAGTTAAAGGAAGCCTTTCGTAGCTGACAAGAGGCTTATAGACGTCATTTACCGCACCCAGCTTACTCGTGTTTTAGCATAGGAAATAGCCTCCTGAAACTCGTTTCACACCGACAATGGAGCGAGCTTATCCAAAAACAATTTTGAGAACCACTGACCTTGCAACCACCTAACTTGCGTAGCTGGACCGTATCCCTTATCGTTCCTGGCAGCTATGCGGAATATGATAGCGGCTTTGTTGGTGGTGTCAATGTGAGCTGCGATGAGCTGACCGTTGAGAACCGTACAGTTGTTCTGAGCCCCACAGTACACACGCATGAAGGCAAGGTGGGTACCGCTACTGGGTGTTCCATCCTGCCCAAGTGTGCATGAATTATTACTATATTCCTGCTATAACCACCGCTGCCACAAGTGTACATGGAAGTTACAACTAATGCAATAAGCGAAAGTCGGAGCTCTGACAACATCGACTTGAGCAACAGGAAGGCTCTAACTATTGACCAACGCAACAGAAGAGATCAACAATCAACTTATTTTTTACGTGTTTGTTATGAAAAGTCTCCATCTTCTCAGATGGAGACTTATGAATATAAATTTTTTTTATGAAAATAAAAGTGCGAATAGAAACTAAGATAACCGCATAATATAGTGGATCTACAACAAATTTTCCAAAAATGGATGCTAAGAATAGCGCAGAGAATTTTAAAATAACTCTTTACAACTTATAATACAATGTTCTTTAAAAGGAAAGAGAGGGATAAGGGGAGAGCGCTATCGATTTATACCAGTACTAAAGAAATTGAATTTAAGAGGCCTACGCAATAAGACAAACGTACAAAAATTACGTTCCGTTCGCAGGCAAGCTTATTTAGTATAGCAACTATGATCTGCAAATAATCAATCGCATTATTATCCATTAGAAACCTACAAGCGAGATAGAAAACACTATTCCTTAAAAGCACACTCATTTAATATCGTAGAATTCCATAGGACAGCTCAAGAAATGTTATTCAGACATAAAACTCACAGCATTATTAAGAGAAGAATTGCTCTTGATTGCAAGATAGACAGAATATTCAATGATGTCTCCTGGTGAGTTGTGAGGAGGCTCCCAGGACAGATGCGCACCCTCCTGAGACTTGCTGATCTTGATGGCCGAGGGCGCACCGGGGTAGCCGGGCAGGCAGGTTTTGAAGGCAGACACCTCACTCCATGCGCCTAGACCCACGATGTTGATGCCCGCCACGCGGAATTTGTACGCAGACCCAGGCTGTAACCTGTTCACCAATCATTACTTTAACCTCTACGACAGCCACAAACACAACGTAAGTTCAACATAAAACATACAAACACGCGAACGCAAATAGGGACATCTACGCTTCCATTCGCATGCCCAACTTGTTTACCACCAGGTCACAGAACATATTATAAAAATTACTCGCCCACAGCTAAAGCACAAGCAAAAGCCACTCGAATGGGATTAAAATAGGTGACAAACACGATTAGAAGTTAATCATACGCTTTTACAAGTAACACGTCCATAAAAATAAATACAGAGCTCCACTTGAATAAGTTTCATGTCCTATTAAGTCAAATGTTTCCCTACATGAAAAAATGAGTCAACCATACTGAAATAAGTGTCTCGTTTCTTTGAGACTAGTACTTCGCTCCACCCAGTAAAATGTCTCGCTTGATTTAAACAAACTCTTGAACAAAAAAAGCTACTGAACCCATTCATTGGTCGAGGTATTCTCATTCTGAGGGGACAAGAACTGCTCAGTGGGAATGTGCCTCACTTGATTTCAGTGCCTGAAGGAATCCTGCTACTGATGGCACCATCCTGGTCAGTGAAGGAGGTGAGGGAGGCGAGCTCAGCCGGCGCGTAGTATGACTGTACCGTACACACACAGCCACGGATGATGCCCACATCCAACCACTCGCTCACCTCAGCGTCGCTCTGCGTCCAGACAACACCTTACACTTTCTCAACAGAAGTATTCTACAGTAAAATGTGCATTCTCACAGAAACACTACTAAACGTATAGGTTTCATAGTACTTGAAGAAATTTCTTTTCTAAACGAGAAAGAAAATTACATGGATATGATCTAAGTTACTCCATGTTCATCACTAGCTTACTAGCGTTCAAACCACCATCTACGTACATGAACGATCAGGAAGGGTTGCTAAATCGTATTCTCTTCAAGAGTAGACAATGAAGGAGACAATAAATTGAAGAATGAAATGGACAGACAAAAGCATCAGGACATAATGTAAACAAAACCGAATATCTAAATCTTTCAAGGATCATTTTACTGCTAAAACAAGAGTTCAAATGTACTCATGCTAAAAAAATACGAAATTGCTTCAAGTATTAAAACGATATCAAAGATAAAACAGGATTTCCATTTAGCTCTTATGACTAGAACAGTCATCAGTTCTGAAAAATTAACAGAAATTGTTAGCTACACGAAACAGAAGTTGGCATGTAAAAAATCGTCAAATTCTTCGTATTCTACCTGAATTGTTCAACGTTACTGAAAACTTATTCCATTTCAAGTCATGTAAAACTGAAGGGTACGACACGATCAACGAGACACTACTTATATGAGCACGGTAGATGCTCTATCATACGATCATGGCAAGAGAACAGCAACATGACCAACCCTAATAGAAGTTAGGTCAGTTTACAGACACAAATGCAAGATATTGAAAAGTAATATAGGACAGAACAAGATTGATAACATCACACAGCGTGATCTTCTAGTGCATCACACTACAAAAAAGAGAATCGTTCGCAGGAGTATCCAAACGGCCATCTCTCTGCACATCAAGTGACTTCAGTAAGGAGAATGATGTTCAAAAAAGAACTCACTGAAGGAGCTTCTTTCTTGATGACGCCATTCTGGATGGCAGCGGCGGCAGAAGCTGCTGCGGACGCCAGCGTCGTGAGAGGATCGTTCACGGTCCCAGACGTGTCCATAGCCTCTTCCTTCAGTTCACTCTTTATCTGTGGACACAATGCAAACGAACTGATATACTCGTTTCCCAACTTTGCTAATTGATGTGCGTGGACTTAAGACATAATCAACCATGGGGTGCTAAAGTCGTTTAATTATGGCATAGTAAAGTCACTGAATTAAAGTATGGTGAAGTCTTTAAACGATGGCAGAGTATAGTGCCATCCTTCGAAGCCATCATGGTGAAGATGTACATCACGATGCTCATAATATAATCTGAAGTTCACGATCTTTAAACGCAAACAAATTAAACAAAAATCACTAAAATTATAGATGAGGTGCCGTCTAATCTAGCCAACACCAAGAACTCCAGCAGCGCCCATACACCAGCACATCTTTAACTACTGACCTCACTGCAAGACGTCGCAGAGGTGGCAGTTGATGTGGCTGCTGAGCTGGGCGGCGTCTCGTGAACAACAGCTAGGTCTGGAAAAGCATGGAGCTTTTATTATTATTACTACACAAGACAACGAAAACTACAGCTAGAGCGAGCCACATAAGTGGCAAGATATTAACCACTGTGCGTACAAAGTATTACGTACCTTTTTAAGACACTACTAACAAGAAAAACATGCAGGATAAAAATATGTGGGTAATTAAAATGATAGAAGAAATATTAAAGTTTAATTACATTTCAAGTACAGATATATTGTTTAGGTAAATACGTGCACTTTTATTGGCAATGATCAGCACTTTACTTGGCATCTCTGGAGTTGTGTTCTTGATTTCTTGAACGGTGTTTTGTTTTAATTTCTCCACGGTGTCAGACATCTTAATAATACTTTTTGATTTTAATTATTTTAGAGGAAACCATAAAAATTTAGATTATGAGATGGAGGCAGCCACGGAACGTCACCATAACGTGGAATTAACTGATAGGGAGAATTACCTACAGAATATTCGATTTCCTTTTCTCTAAGTTTAGTAGCCATTTCTTTATGCAATTTTTTAGAAACTTCAACGTCAAAAATGTTTCCACGATTTCTTTACACTATAATAAGCGATCTTTTATATTGAAAGCGAAGGTACTCAATTTTTGCTCACTGCTCCATCCCATCATTTTTGAAATTTAATTTTCTATGTTAGTTGAGCAACGAGTAATAAACCGATGGAATGATTACAACACTTCAATACATGTAAATTATCTTATTTTGCTTAGAATTATTTGATTATTCAAAACGATACTTGAATATTTCATATATACTTCATCCTCGACTCGACAACAACAAAATCGAATTTTATTGACTTTCAAAACATAAAATACAAACTCCAAGAAAATTGTACAACCTGCTCCGCTGGACGTCGTCGTATTTGTTGCAGACGGGTCACTGACTGCCGGGATTCTTAGCTCCTCTTTGGTGGAAGCAGCAGTAGATGATGACCCCGAACCGCAAGATGATGAGTTGTCTCCAGCTTGAGTTAAGGCTAAGCTGGCGTCTCTGGAACTAGCAGTACTGACCACCGTCACCCCGGATGTGGTATTAACTAAGGAATTACTAGCGGAAGAGTCTAAGGAAGACTCTGCGCTGGTGCAAGACGAGGAAGAAGTAACACTGGTACTTGCGTCTGATGGCAATAATGAGTTTGGTTGTGTGCTGTCACTCCCACTCTTAACTTCTGGTGAACCTTTTACTTCTGAACTTTCAGCGACACTAGGTAGGGATTTGGTCTGAGTAGGTGTTAAAGTGGTCGTTACAGAAGCTGATGAAGTTGAACCTAAAACTGAGCAACTGATGCCACTTTGGGCAGTTTGTGTAACACTAGCTCCACTGCCAGAAGTTAGAGTTTGTTCTGTCTCTGAGGAAGAGGCACCAGTACTGGCAGCTGCCGATAGAGTTTCTCTATTATTAGCATCTAATGCAGCTGTTTCAGATTTGGTAGTAGATAAAGTGCTGCAGATGGCATTCCCAACGCTAGATACCATCATCATTTTCATGCCAGTGCTTGCATTGACCTGCACGAACAATGTAATTCAAAATACTAGGAAAATGAGAAATATATTTTTCCAAACATATCGTATCTTACTACTGTCTTAACTTATCATTTCAAGTATACAAACTAGAATTTGTAAACACTGAAACGAACTCCACTGTGCAGCTATACGGATAAATATCCAAGATAAGAATAATCACAGACAAAAATAATTTGGATGACTGATATTATTGTGAGACAAAGATTCAACACTGGCCTGATATTAAAGAGACGTGTGCAAATAAAACCTGTAGTAAAAGTTGCGAGCAATAGATCAACGAGTAAGAACAAGAGCCGCTCGAGTTAACTGTTATTATTATTGCAAGGAGAATGTCCAAAATGAAAACCTGAAGCTCATTCCACATCAATTTCAAGTTGACCTAACTTTATCCAATGCAATTACTAGGAATAACTCAAACCCAAAATTCATCTCCACTTAAAGTGTGGCCAGCACAAACGTATGCTATTAGAATGGAAGCTCCGAGTAGAAGGGACTTCCCAGATCCCTCGCAACATCTTATTTTCGTAGTTTGCACACGACATTTGAGTTTGTGAGATAGTCCAACAATATAGTTCAAGTACAAATGAAGCGGGAAACTGAATCAAAACTGGATAGGCTAAATTTCATTTTGTTGAACCAAGCTCGTAACAGCTGTTGCCATAGAGGAAAAAATTAGCTTTTCCCTAGAAATAGTTTCATAGAAATGAATTTCAACCTAAACGGTCATCAAAGAGAGGTGTTTCCCTTGGTACAACTAAGTTCCACACCTGACTTTATTATAGCATTCAAAATTAGTACATATAAGCTTATTCAAAGAATTGTATAAAAATATCACCTGAGATTTGATTGTAGTAACTCCAGGTTGGGATACTGAAGATGTAGACAGCAAAACAGAATTTTTGCCAGCTTGTGACGTGACGAGCTTGACGATGGTGGTGCCGCCAGCGACGCTCGTACCTTTCGTAGAAAATAAAGTAGGAGTCTTGGATCCTACAAATCCTACTTTGGAAGACATGGGTGTGAGGCCTTTGGAGGTTTTGAGGAGCGTCACAATCTGAGGTTGGCTGACGCCGCTTTTTTGGAGAATGAACTGCTTGCCACCGGTCGAGTTTACTGGATTCATCACCTGCAAGCAACAAACAGGAGTAAAGTATTCTCTGCTGGCTATGATAGACTCTGAGAATACTAGGAGTGTACTACAGTGCAATCACTATTACACTTAGTTATCGTAAATGAATTTTCATTCCATAGTCATAATTAATACAACATTTTTGCTTGTCATGATTCTCCCATACATTTTCTTCATTGTTGACGAAACATATGGACAAGAAAAGTCTTGTAGATGAAAATGTCCTACAAAAACTCAATTGTTTAAAATATATTTTATGGCTAATCTCTCTAGTACGTCAAAGCATCCTCAGGTGCTCTAAAAATCCTAGTTCATTATTATTTCTTAATTAAGTTTAGAAACACAATGACATAAGAGATACTTAACTTCCCAACGTGATTTTTGGGGTTGATTTCAGCGTCCACCATACAGACTGGCACAAAAATATTTCTAACTGCCAGGCTTGTTTTTCCCATCGACAATACTTCGAAAGAAGTTTAAAAAAAGTTTTCCCAGTTTTTGAGAAGCTATGTTTATGATCGCGTGGAGGGGACAAAACCCACAATAAGAATGATATGTGTATACTATACATTTATTCGAAATGTGATTTGTTGTACAATCGATATAATTCCCATTTTGTGAAATCAAATTAAAGGGAAAATTGTTTACTTTCTTCGTGCGTATCACATATCAAACAGTCAAAATTTATATTCATTTTCATTCATGTGTGAATAATTAATTGAGGAAAACTCTCCACTTTATTTAGGCACAAACAGTGAGAACTTATTGAAACTTTCATCTAGGCATGGAACCACCAATCCATGTGGCAAACTTGCCATCTAAAGTAGGTAGAAGCTTTTTTGATTAATTCATGAACTGAGGTGCCGGTGTAAAGTTATGTATTGACTAGTTCTTGGGCAGAAAATGTGTAACCTAGTTTCAGTTAACCCTTTCGCTACCGTTGGATTAACATATCCCAAACAAACTTTAAAAATCATTCCCTTTGGTCCCATATTGTAAATACTTCGTCCAAAACTACGGCAAAATTAAATAGGGATTAGTAAAGATAAGTGGTAATTTACGCAATATTTTGATCAGCATAAAAATAATTTGTTCGTGAAAGGGTTAAGGGATCATCGAGCTAACTTATCAATGTCAGCACCGTCGTGGAGATTCTAGTACCAATCCGAGGTACCAGTTCCTGTGCAGTTATTCTGAATTACGAGGGAGCACCAAATTGCAGTGCTTGCATTGAGGGGCTCGTACGAGTGTTTGGACCGGAGAGGGTATATTTGTTAGCGGTAATTTATACATTACGGTGAAAGTATATGAACCTTGGTCCTTGGTTTCGTTTTCTCTAAGCTCATTGGGTTATCAGGGGCGTTTCTAAATTTTGTTGGTATTGCTGGAGGCTACGTATATTGACACTTTTCGGTGTGCTTTCATAAGAAAATATAACAACAGAATTAATGGCAAGTGTTCCCAAATTCCGATTGTGTTGATAGTCATGTATTCAATTACTAAGCCGCTTCCGCAAGCAACGAGCGTTTCTAAATTTTGTACATTTCGTGTGACTCATAGAATAAAAGTGCGCAAGATTAATATGTATCTTAATCTTCTTCTCATATTGGCCATATACTAATTTCACGTCCTTTTATATTCTTTATTTTTATGTGTAGAGGTTTGAATCCGTCCTCTTAACGATTCAATAGTTGTAGCTAGTTTATGAAACACATCGTTACGTTTTTATATCACCACACACAAATTCCTATAATGCCGCAACACTTGAAACTTCTTTCAAAAGTTCAAGTTCACACCAGTTAGGTTTTAGACTTCCTTCACTTACACCCGTATACAAATTAAAGAACCAAGGCCTAAGTTAGCTGACCTGTCCTGTGGAGGCAAAGAGGCGCACAGTCTGTGGGGTGGAACAGGCTATGACTTTAAGGCCGCTGGGGCTTGCAGCGTCAGCAGTACCAGCTGATCGCACCACGGACGGCACAACTTTAATTGCACTGCTGGGGGACCGCAGCCGAGCCGAACCATTCGCTTCATCTGCTGCACACAATATCAGGTAGCCGCTCAGCACGAGTTCACGTTTCAACAGGTTCGCATATGCCAGAAACTTCAGCATTGCTCATTCTAATGAAAAATAAAAGCAGACAGAGTTGCCAAACTGCTCAACTACAGGTAAAGTATTGGAATAATTCGCACACACTGAGAAAATAAATGAGGAACCTTTTCTTGAAAAAGTAATGAAATTAGAAATGAAGACATATGAGCAAGGTTCATTGACAAGTAACGCATGGCAAATACGTACCCAGAGTCCAGACTAAATAAAAAAATTGTGGTGACCAGGAAATCTCTGTCGCAGCTTTGAAATGATTCAGGCTAATATTTCGCCTAGAAGATTGTTTTTTAGGAAACCACTTCTTTGATGAGGCAAACGTAAGCCCATGAGTAACTAGATGCATTTGAAACAGTTTAAGTTGCTACATTTAAATAACAGCTGCCTGGCGCAGTTGAAACAGTTGGTAGATTCAAAAACAGATTGACGTAATTGAAAGAGTTGGTACATTCAAACAACAGCCTGGCGCAGTTAAAAGAGTTGGTGCATCCAAAAACACTCTAGAGCAACTCCTCACCGCAACCAGTAAAAAAAATACACCGGATGAATTCTGCTCTGCTGCTGCACTAGGCAGGATAGACTACACTACATTTTTTCACTTTACAGCTATTAAAATTGTTCACACCTATCCTTATTACATATATGCAAATCAGCTTGAAACTATTCTCTGAACTGAAAAATAAGAACATATTTCAAGAAACTTCCTCCAAGTTTAATTTCAGAGTGGTGACAAAATTGAATGTTGCTGCAGGAGTACGAATGTGAAGTGTTAGCTACCTGCTGGAGTGTTGCCGTCAGCAGCAAGAGTGCCCAGCTTAGAACCTGGCAGAGCAGAACCAGCGCCACTGTTCGGTACAGGAGTGGGTTGCACGCTGTACTTTTGAATCTACAACCAACACACAAAATGGAAACATTTTATTGCAATCTATCAACCCCATCCATCAACGCTCTTGCATAATTGGAAAGAAAAGAACAAGCTTATTAAATATGTACGCACAACTAATGCTGCTAGTAAGTGATTTTAAAGGAAAGCAGCTTCTCTTAGAAAATTTTGAACAGGTTGAAGAATGAGGTGAAAAGTGGACAGCATCAGCTTCAAAGATGCTCATGTAAGTGGTTAGAGCGCTGATCACCAGCCATTAGCACTACAAACAGAAAAAATACAAACTAAAGGACATATCTACATATGAATTAGATATATCTGATTACAGGAAGGCCCCGCTTTTATTACCAAAATCACGACTTACACTTATTTCAAATGGTAATAAAAGCGAGCGAGACATGATTCGAAGTTATTATATAATTGTAGCGCAAACATTTCATTTTCAATGAGTTAGAATGAATGAAAATGGTCTTGAGGACTCAACTTAGCGTACATTGCGGTGTTTGTCGCCAAAAGCAGCTGATGAAAGCTCTGTGATGAAAGTTCAAAGTAGCGAATGAATTAAAAGTATTAAAATTCAACCATAGCGTAACTCTCACTCGGTATAGGTGAGTAATTAGTTTGATACTTTGAATTTTATAATTGTGTTACATAGAACAAGCATTAATTTTATGCACTGGAAAATATTTTTGGCTGTAAATTGGGACATGTTGAATAGCACTCTAAGTTTAAATTATTTGTAATGCGAGTTTTAATAGTCTTATATGAAGCCCTTCATTATGACTTCAAAAAGGAAAGAAACACATAAAGACCAAATTGATTGTTCAAAGAAGAAAAAAAAATATCTCGAAGAGAAGATAGAAATAATATAACGTGTTCATTGTGGTGAATCTCAGAATTAAATTGCCACAGAACTATGCCAGAACAGGCCTACAGTCGCAAACATTTTAAGAAGCAAAAGTAAATATGATGAGTTGATAAACAAAAGTGCATCTCCATCTCCCATTAACTTTAGTGCTACAGATGTATCATATCGAAGTACTGATTTAATCGTCGAGATGGAGAAAAAACTAGTAGAATGGTTGAAAATTCAAAATGAGAATTACACCCCAGTAAACAGTCTTTTATTGCAAGAAAAAGCTATTGCTATATTTGATAGTTTGAAATCATCACACAGCGGTTCGTCAAAAGATGAAGAACAAAAGTTTGTTGCAAATCGTGGATGGTTACACAGGTTCAAGAGAAGAACTAATTTACACAATGTAAAATTGCAGGGCGAAGCTGCTGACGCGGATAGAATTGCAGCAAACGAATTTCCAAATAAATTAGCTGATTTCATTACAGATGGTAAATACTATCCTCAACAGTTATTTAATGCAGACAAGACATTTGTTCTGGAAAAAGAGGTCCAACCAGAACATTCATTGAAAATAGTGAAAAATCTGCTCCGGGACATAAAACTGCAAAAGACAGATTGACGTTAGGACGGAATGCAGCTGGTGACTGCAAAAGGCAAATTGAAGCCAATGCTAGTTTATCACTCCCAAAATCCTCAAACTTTAAAGGGCTTAGTGAAAGCATTTCCGCCTGTTATATGGAAAACAAATACCAAAGCATTGGTTACTCGAATTTTGTTCAATGAATGGTTTTTCAATCATTTCATTCCTGAATGTGAAGGATGCTGTAATGATCAGAAGATACCTTTTAAAATATTGCTTCTACTCGATAATGCTCCTGGTCATCCTGCAAATTTAGGTGATATGCACCCTAATGTGAAGGTAATTTATCCCCCCTATACAATATCCATTCTTCAACCAATGGACCAAGGTGTAATAGCATCTTTCAAGGCGTATTATTTACTATCCACTTCTGCTAAAATAGTTAAGGGAAATGAAGATGAGAAAATGTCGTTCAAAGAAATATGGAAAAACTACGATATCTATTATGCCATTAAAAACAGCTGATTCCTGGGCTGACGTGAAGCAGACCAACATGAAAGGGGTCTGGAAAAATTTAGGTCTCCAGTTTTTCTTAAACAATGTCGATGTCTTCAATGTCTATTGATGACCCAAAGCAAGATATAGGATTAGCAGAAGAGTTAAAGCTGAATGTTAGTGAAGATGACATTGAAAATTTGATGATGTATTCTTCAGAAGAAGATGATGGAGTGGTAAACTTTTCTAATGAGACTGACAGCGATAGTGATGATGATTTTGACACCGAACGAACACCAGTAAAAATGTTCACTGCAACTAAACTTGATAAGGCCTTTTCACTAATTTCCGATGCCATGAAGTTATTAGAACTTCTAGATCCTAATTCTGCAAGATTCTGTAAGTTCTCCCGTGACTTTACTAACAGTCTTCAAGTGTGTCGATCAATATACAATGAAAAAGACTGATAAATATCATTCTTGTTTAGCTTTGAAGCCGTCCACATCAACACCTAATGAAACTTCACAGATGATGACTTGTTGTATGATTATTGACTTGTTGCGTGTACAAAATATTTTTTCTTTTTGTGGGGGACCAAGGTGTTAAATTATACGTTAAAATAATTGAACGTAACACTGAAAAGTGACAATATTTTATTCCATTATATCACATTAAATATTTGGTTATCAATCTCTTGTTTGTTATATTATATACATGTAACACGTGTGTATTATACAGGGTGTCCCACAAATATGTCCCCGACTTATTAATTGATTATATCTCCGCTTTAAATTAACATATTTTAATTTTCTTTTTTCTCACAATGTAGTAAATTTTGTTTTCTTTTCGAATAATTATGGTTTTTGAAAATTAGTTGAATAACCACTTCACACTAACCGATTTACTGAAGAGGGTAGAAAAACTATTTGTTCAAAGGAAAATTTCGAAAAAGAACACTGGTGTTCATTTTCATTTCTCAATACCTACTGTTAAAAATAATTTTACGAAAATGTATCCTACATACCAACAAGTATTTAAACCCTCTGAGAGGTTATTTGCTTATTAATTTCATCATTTGAACACCCCTTAAAATGCAGCTGACTAAAGAGCAAAGAATTTTCATCGTATTGGAATACGAAACAACAAAAAACTGTGAACAAGTTAGAAGAGCATTGAATGAAACATTCCCGGAAAGGAACTCGCCTGATACGAAGACTGTGTATCGCACAGTTGGAAAATTCAATGAACATGGAAGTATCAGCAACCGATACAAAGGAAACTCAGGAAGGAAAATAATTCAAAGAACCGAAAATAACACTGCAATTGTCCAGCGAGCGATTACTGAAAATCCTACAACCTCTGTCAGGCGCAATGAGACCAACCTCTCCAAGTCTACATTCCATAGAACTTTAAGGAAAGATATTCGTCTTCATCCGTACCAGAAGCAAATCAAGCATGAGTTACTGCCCTGTGACTATGGCAGGAGGAGAGTTTTGCAATTGGTTTATTTCGAAAGATCGAAGGTTTACGTAAAGGTTGGTAGTTACCGATGAGGCAGTATTTTCTATGAACGGAAGAAAGAATACTCAAAATACTAGGTTTTGGAGCAATAATCCACCAGAAGGAAATGTATTCGAAAAAAGCATAAGAAGAGAGAAGCTGTCAGTTTAGGCTGGTCTTTGTGGAAATGGAAATGTTATTGGACCCTTCTTCTATGATGAAAATCTGACAGGACAAATTTATTTCGAAATGTTGAATGAATTGATCATTCCATCATTGGAACTTGCTTATCCCAGTAATCAATTTCAACGCCTTTGGTTTCAACAGGACGGTTTTCCTGCCCATCGACGAATCCTAGTTAAAGCCAGATTGCAAGAGGTTTTTAGGCAGCGGATTATTTCTCTTGGAAATGCAGTTGAATGGCCACCAAGAAGCCCAGACATAACCCTTTATGATTTTTTTTCTTTGGGGATATGTAGAGGAACGCGTTTTCAAAACAACACCTCCATCATTAATAATTCTTCGACAACGAATTGAAGTAGCGTTTCAAGAACTAAAAGAAAAAGGTGAAATAATCCGGAAAACTCTTCGTTCAATGGTGGATAGAAGTAATACTTGCCTTGAGAGAAATGGAGGGCATGTCGAAGGATACTAAATTACTTCATTTATTTAAACGTTATTTAACACGTTTGTTGCGATGCGACCCACCGGTGGGTCACTCAGGTTAGGTTCTGTAATTTTTTCAAAGCTTTCTAGTGACTGTATGTACAAAGTAAAGATTTGCACTAGCTAGGCAATCGCAACAAACGTGTTAAGGTAATGATTTGTTACTCTTATAAATTTATGTTTGTTCGGTCTTTTGGAACGAATAAAATAAAGAACACAAAAAATTCCTTTGAACAAATAGTTTTTCTACCCTTTTCAGTAAATCGATCAGTGTAAAGTGGTTATTCAACCAATTTTCAAAAACTATAATTATTCGAAAGGTAAACAAAATTTACTACACTGTGAAAAAAGAAAACTAAAGTATGCTATTTTAAAGCGGAGATATAATCAATTAAAAAGTCGGGGACATTTTTGTGGGACACCCTGTATATAGCAACTATGAACATTTCTTCTGTTATTAAGACTAATTCCTGAACGAATTGCTTCTAATCTCATCTGAATAATAATATTGATGTTTATTGTAGTTACCACAAAATAAACATCACAAAAAATGGTCTTCGTTTTCTATGTCTACGTATTGTAATAACTTCGAGATGTGCCTCGCCATTATTACAGCTGTTATAGAAGCGGGTTGTAATAAAAGCGGGGCCTGTCTGTACCATACTCAATGCAAACATTCCCTTCGTTGAATACAAAACAAAAACTAAGAACACATGAGCAAAACACACTTTTCCCCAGTGTATGGGTCAAATATTCGAGAGGCATGCTTAACAGACTTCTTAAGAGTTATAAGTAAGTGTTTTGAACAAGGACTACTGTAAACAGGACGTACATGGTCATATAGTGGACTACGTTAGCGAAGGCCAGTTCACCGATTTCAGTTAGTCACCAACTATCACAGTGCGAACATTGTCGTAGTCTGTCGCTCGGTTTGAATCGGACATTGTTGATTGTTTCGAGGCACATTGCTGCATTTCTAAGTGGATACTGTTGGTTTACAAAGTTTATTGTTAATTATATGCATTAAAATTGCCGAACAAGTGTGGGGTTGTGAACTGTCGGGGTAATTACAATGAGGAGAACAGGCGCCGCGGGTTTCGCCTGCCGAAATAGCAGTCTAAGAGACAGAAGTGGCTTGATGTTCTTCCACCCCGTGAAACTTTGTTGTTAATCCAGACAAGTTTTTCATTTGTGAGATACACTGAGGTCCTGACCCACCTTTGATCAAATTGCGTGGTGGTTCTATGCGACCTGGAATCCCTCCTAGTATCTTCAATGTGCCTGCTTCATGTCTGCCATCTCCAAAACCTACACCTCGCCCGGTTAAAGTGGAACACCAACACCAACTGAGGTATTTTCTTCAGAAGGATAAGATTACTTCATTTAATGCTTTCAAACCTGAACGTAACCTGCAGAAGCAGTACAAGAACTTGACTATTTCAAGATCGAAAGAAAGGCTTGTTAGTTTGTTTATGACCGACAACTTCAGTGAGTGCAGCCTGTCTGTGATTGTCGAAAACAAACCCATTTTGTGTTCCCCACAAACGCTCAGTGCATTCAATGTACCACTGTTTGACACTTCATCCAAACAATGGTTTGAAATCGTGTACTCAGTTCGAGAAAACTGTGCGCTTGGCAATGAACTATGACATCCCGTTTGACAAAACGATCCAAAATGTTGTCACTCTTCTTCAAGCTTACACATCATCCTGTGTCGACACCGAGAAGGAGAAAAAGTTGGTATTTTTGACAAGTCAGTTGGAACTTTTATCACAGAAGCAGTTTTCCATGAATGAATATTGGTTTGCTCTTCAATCATACCCGAAGTGTAATTATGAACAGCTCAGAGATTTTTTGATGCTGCCATGCAAACGAAAGCCAGGTGCTGAGGGAAACATTTGACAAAGTCCAGACACTGCAGCAGAAGAATGTGTTTCTCTTGGTAGATGAAGTACAGATTCACCTGAATGCAGTCCTTCTTCAGACCTCTAGAGAAAGCCCGGTTGGCTGACTAATCGCTGCAGTTTAGTAGGCTTTTGCTTCAATATCTGTTTGTTTATTTGCGTGAATGTTTGTATGTTTGGTTGTTTGTATTGGTAAAGGTTTAACTATAATCTATTTTGTCAAGTCTAAAACTTCAGCAACTCAGCTTTCTATAAAGTTACCACTAAGCTCATACAATAATACATGTCAAGTCCGGCTAAAATTGGTATTTCAAAGCATTACAGTACTTTAAACGATTTAAAATTCACTGTAAAACCTTATTATCCCTTCTATTGCTTGAAAGAAGTAATTTTTGATCAATTTGTCCAATAGAAAATGTTATGTTACTAAGAATGAAATGGCCTCCGCTAGCGTAGTCCACTCTATGGCCGTGCACGTCCTGTTTATAGTAATCCTTGGTTTCGAAGTATAATTTGATCCCGCGATGCTCATTTCCCCCATGAAATTTAACTCGGTAAACACCAAGTGTTTATATTATATTCTCTTTAAAAGTGTGCTAAAACAAAACCTAGTGTTCATCAACACAGCACTGCATTCAACATTTATAGAACTATCAGAACATGTTACGGTTCTGCTTGGAGGTTGAGGGCAAAATCAACATAACTCATAGATGCAAGTTATATACAATTAGATGAGATCAAAAGATGGCTAATAAATTTCTACACTCGACCACAGCTCACTTCACTTAACGTTTCAATCTGGGTCTTCTTCACACAATGTAATTACCTCGTCAAATTCTAATCAGAGGGCAGACTACTGCGCTCCTACCTCAGCTGAAGTGAGCATTGCTGCACAGAGAAACGATTTATAAAGAGACGAGAGTTGTTTCCAGTATCTCAGACCAGCGAATTCAACAAACAAAAAATAACAGCATGAAAACTAGAGATTCACTTCGAACATGCAGCAAGGATACAAACCATGAACAACAATGACGAGAAAAACACAATGTATAGGGTGAGTTACAAAAAAAACTGCCTCCAGTCCAATAAGAGCACAAGAAAGTCAACAATATAATGGGAAAACTGCGACAATGGATGTATCAATTGTGTGGATGAAATTGAACCAGACCTGGAGCAAATATGCCTCTGCAGTAGGGGCGGTGGACCAGCAGACCTCAAGTGTGGTGGTGCAGGCCCGTACAAGTTGCACACGACCGGGGCTCACCGGAGGACAACACTCCAAAAACCACATGTCTTTGCAGCACACCTGCAAGGCGTGATGTTTGTAATCTTTGCAGCACACCTGCAAGCCGTGATGTTTGTAATCTTTGCAGCACACCTGCAAATTGTGAATTTTGTAGATCTTTGCAGTGTGTGTAGAAACTACACAACTCAGAATTAAACTAAACTTAGTTAAGTTTAAGTATTTAGGATATATGTCAGGAGTTACAACTAGCAACTTTAAGAGGTGATATAATAAATTAGTAGATGCAAGTAAGTACCGAGGAAACTTGTAACGCGGTATGATTATTTGTTATCACATGAAGCATTTCAAAATCAGCCGTGTAAGTAACAGCACAGATACAAAGTCGGACCACGAGCACATCATGTTTTCTTTCCAGAAGCACAATGAAAGCCGTCGAGGGTCCCTCTTGTCCAGACTAGTTGTAAAGTTGTGTCCTAAAATGTGAATTATAAGAAAAACAAAAAACTTAAGCAACTCAAGAATCATCACCAAATTATAGCAGAATAAAGGTTCGATATTTGTTTGAATACAAATCCCAGTGAAGCACCAATTTGAACTGGTATGATGTAAGGAAGATATTGAATGTGTCAACTTTATCTACAGCAATATTTCATTCGAGAAGGTACTTATCTATTATATTTTCTCGTTTACCCATGCCATCTATCATATTCAAAACCTACTTTCTATGGATAGACCTCTGTAATACATATACTTCAACATGTTGCACACGCGCTGCGAAAACTCTCACATGTATGCGCTACAAAAAAACAAGCAAACATTCTGACATCTGTACAAACCTGATTATTCCAGGCTTTTCTGTAGCCGTCTCTGCCAGACCAGATGAAGAGTCTGTTGTGGATGCCAACAGCGCAGTGACCAGCACGAGCTCTGGGCACCTGGTCCTCAGGCTTCTCATTGAAGCCGCTCTCCCACTCCATGCTCTCTGTAACAGCACAACAGCACTCAGACAACGCGATGCTCACTCTAACTATCCACACGTTAATATTGGACATGGCAGATACACGCAAAATGAGAAGAGGTGGCTAAGGTTTATGAAGAGAATTTTCATTGGCACCAAATAATGCAACAAAAACTGTTGAAAGGCTTAAGTTGGATACAAACACCCAAGTCAGACACTGGTTATCAATGAACGGAAAAAATATACGTAACTGGAGACACACTTGAAGTTTTCAAAGTGTTACAACTTCCAATAGAATTACACTGATTTATGGACTAACGGCCCTTGAAGTACAGATGACTTGTACTTCACAATAATATGTAATCACTCTCGACCAGACTACAGCAAGAATGGACGACTTGAAGTCAATTACAGTCACTGTGGAGGATAATTTATAATCTTCCAATTACAAGGAGCAAGAGAAAGAAGTCTCCGTCAACGAGACCTTGACTCTTGAATGAAATTGCACCAAAACTTTACTTGAATGTACTTGAACAAATTTGCACGATCACGCCAGTGCTTATAAATAACGTCACTTACCTAAAATCAAAAGGAAGTCAAAGAAAGTCACCTACCCAAAATCAAAAGGAAATAACGGCAAATCACCTACCCAAATTAAGGCAGGCCAACGAGCTTGTGCACTTCCACTCCGATTTTTCGTTGTTAATGCCTTTCTGATCATCCAGTACAAGTGGCACCCAGCCTCCGAAGACGTACATCTTGTTTGCGATGACAGTAGCGGAGTGCAGCGACCGAGGTAGAGGAGGCATCCCCCCCACAACTGGTCGTTCCCATGTCATTGATGCTGAAGAGTACAAATAACATTGACATTTTTACTCATGAATATAACAAGATAGTTAACTGCTGTGTCCAACACGCTGGTAAGTGTTCACACCTCAAAATTTCCACTCCAGCTTTTCAAAGAGCAGAGCTTTGCACACATCTTGTGTCTCCAGATACTCAATAACTCATTATGAAAATGTCCACACCTAAAACTACTCAATTTCTAAGACATCTACAATACAATACTTTTGTAATTGCTGCAATATTTCTGGTATGATTATCCCATACAGTTGCCTCCTAACATGAAGAAAAGCCTTTCTTAAACGAGAAAAGATTCTTACACACATCAGCACATGTTTTGAGCGTAACACACCATGATAAAACAACCCAGACTTGCAGGTACAAGCTTGTCACAATTCTGAACTCCATGCTTTCTTCAGCATCTTTTGTCAATAAAAAACTTACACAATACACCGCTTCTGAACATAAAAACTTTAAAATGTGACCATGATCACAAAACTTCAATTTTCACTATAATCAGACATCTCCTAAATGGACACATGCAGTACAAAGTTACTAAACTTGGTAAGTTCTCCCTTCGAATGATGGTCGTGATACGTTTGATACAACGCCTATATAATTAGTATATTTTGGTACCATGGCAAAATTCAATCCATTTAATAATGAAACTTTGTATCTTGGAATAACTTGGATTATATTGAATAGTGGTTCATTAAGACCTTTGTCAAATATGACGCAAGTTAATGCTAAAACAAGTGAAAATGAACTAATGAAGATGGTACTTCACTACGCATCCTTGATATATAGCCAGATAGTAAAAAATAAACAGGTATAGGAATCATTACAAATTTTGTTATCATTCCATCGTTTATCAGAACACCTAGGTCTACAGAATCTGTAGAAAATATCTCGTGAAACTCAGTACACATCTAACAGAACATTTGTATTCTCTTCCAGAAAAGGTTTCACACATACCTCGTCCTTGTAAGATACACACACCCAATACACATACTTCATAGATCGCCTGGAATATGAAAACCTATGCATATATCATGACTATCACGACACTAGTATTTCAAAGGCTCTGAAAATTATTCTTTCCGGTGCAATCCTCTCCTTAAGAAACTAGAAAACCTAGACAGGAAGGAACATAATTTATAATATTAGAAACTCTATTCTAGTGTAAAAAAGCAGTTTCTTCAATTGATGCCGACGATTCATCTCACACAATACATTAATTATTGTTACAATTACCTTTCAAGCATGCCAATATTACTGATTCAGTACAATTGCTACACGTGGGATTTATTGCACATGAACCGACGTGCAACAAGTTAAGTTCAACTTAAAATTTAAACTTGTACGACGGAGTGATGATACTGCATTAGACTCACGAATGTCAAGAATCCAGAGATCACCAAGTCTAAGGCCGCTCATGCCTCCATAGATGACAAGTCTGGAGTGCCCCTTGCCCACCATCTGCACGACGGCCGTGTGAGACTCGCGGGGTGGAGGAGGCACTCCGTACGAGTCAGGTATGTCCCATGCCAAGCTGTTTACATTGCTGCTCAGTTCTAGTGTGTAGAGGTCGTTCAGGTACCTGGTAAACGAAAATGATATAATAATAATATAAACTTTTGCACTTCATCTATCATCATCAATATATATATAAAGGTTATTCTTAATTCATGTACCATCCGACTCACGACCACTTCATATGGTAATGACAGCCACTAGCACTTACAAATTGATTGGAAATGGAGAAATAAATGTCGATTGTACATGTTACAGTGCTATGTATTTTATGCAGCAAAAATTTGGCATCACAGGTTGACAATCTAATCCGACATCATTGGGTTCTGGTGAGTGATTGATTATCCATTGCTTTGATTAGAATACATTTAACCCAGTAGCTAAACACTTCATCCAAACGTTATAATGCCCCGTAAATCAGTACAAGTTACATGATATAGAAAAAAAATTATACGAAATTCAAGTGAAAAATTAACGGGGCACCGGTAAATTTTAATTAAAATTTCGTCAACCTGGCGATGTCGTATCACCTGTCGGCGCTGCTATCATACTTCCACCAATTTTATAGCTCTTCTTGACGTACATTTCCACAAGTCTCATCAGCACTGTAATGGAAATGTACGTCGTAAACCTGTTCAGGACTTGAATTTTCCTCTCTGACTAACTCGGTGAACTTGTTAAGAAGTTACATAACCTCACCCTTGTCAGCAGACCGTGTTCGACCACACATTGCACTAAACTTCAAGTCACCGATCCTTACACTGCTGCTACCACCCATCACTGTAATCGCACTGATGTCCTAGTCCCAAGTTCATCATGAAATATTTTGGGCTGTTCTTTCACAAGATTAGCTGGCAGTTTGACACCATTTTACATAACTTAAACCACTTCATCATTACTTGATCCAGCTCTGTACTTTCATCAGGCTTCATTGTTTTTCTTTCGAGTATATGTTTCTTTCACTCACAGTTGACAAAAAACATGAACTTATCTTTTTGTATATTTATGCTGTCAGGTATGTCAAGTATTTGAGGGTTCAGCTTTTTCTGTTATGAACAATGTGTGGTGCTTACAATCTACCAAACAATAAGCACTTCATTCATTAGCTGGGGCTAAAAGTGACCTAGTTACAATAAATGTAGGAAATCAAACAGGGAAAGCTTGCCTGTGTTTACAAGCACCAGTGTGTACAGAAGATGCAGCAACAACCACCACCAAGCTGTAGTGGTAACCCAGGAAATTTAAAATCATGCTAGCCCTCGGAAGCGATGGAACACTGATTGTACTAAATTACTGACAGCCAGATTAGTGATTGTCAACTGGTACACTTGAAGTTAGCATGTAGGTGACTTTAATAAATCTATTTTTATACCTTTTAAATCTTAGTCAGATTAGGCAATTTTGACTTCAATACACATGTTAATCATAAAATCCCTTTTGGATGACAGTAGGGGAAAACTTATTTACACTGAAGGAAATATGCAAAATTAAGAGATTAGCTTTTTTCTGCATGAGGCAATATTATTAATGATGCACAATATTGCAGTTACAAAATGCAAATAGCTTATATAATGAGTAATGAAAGAAGACAGCAGTATCATAATATGGTAGTCTTAAAATTAGCTGTCAATAATACAAAAATTCACCAACTAAAATGGAATACAAATCTGTCCATCATGATTACACTTAGAAGTTGCAAGAATTATTGAGTGACTCACTTAGGAATGTTGTTCTTGGGATCATCAGAGTCATTGGCAAGGCCTGCAAAGAGAAAAGCTTTATTGTCTGCCAGAGTGAACGAATGGCCCAGTCGAGGGCATGGAGGAGGACCATTCATTGGAGCCTTTGTCTTCATTTTCCTCCACTCCCAGCGAGAAGCTTGAAGTTCAAAAAGTTCATTGCTGCAAAAGAGAACATCAGTAAGATTTGAACAGCCCAACCAGTCATGTTTAATGATCAGCATCCTCTACAAAGTAATTAGAAATCATTCACTTTAGTCCTATTATCTAAATGTTCCCTTCTAAAGTTAGACAAAATTCCATGAAAAACCAGTAAAGATGAGTGATAATTTATGCAATGTTTTGTTCAGTGGTAAAATAAGTTGTTGTCAAGGAGTTAAAGAATACAGGATTTAGCCAATTATGTCACTTATTGATGAAGCTTATAGTAATACAGGGGCAGAGATAAACATCAATAAGCTAAAACTTTGTTCAATTTCATACACTATTCACAGCTAAAAAGGTAAATTGAACTACATTGCTTATAAAAGAAAAAATAAAAACATTCATGCAAATTTGAAACCTTAAAAATATATGTGAAGATCCATTTCATAATAGAAGCCATAGAGAGAAAAATATTATGGCTAACAAAGGTTCATGTAGAAATGGTAAATGCAGTTTGTACCATTACTTTACTTATGTATTAATAAAATACTGACCAATATTGCATTAAGAAAGTCTTGACTTACAATATAGAGTCAACAATTATTGGACACTCAAAAATGGCAGACAGCTCACTGAATTTTCACTTTACTACTTGAGCCAGAAGGGCAGAGATGAAACAGAATAGAATTAAAGAGGAGAATATAGAGGTACACATTGCCCATATCATTTCAAAGTTGAGGATTATTCTTGAGGTTTATAAAGGAAGGAGATATTTTATGAACCCATGAAGGCTTTGAATAGGTCTGTATAGAATAGGTGCTTTTCATTCATGTTGCTACATGTCTGGAGTTAACAGTAGCAACAAACAGCAGACGAGCTTGGCACATGTATACAAACAATTGTTGTTACTCCTTGTACCACTGGTAGTACTCCTGGTAACAGTGGTGGTATTTTTGTAACAGTGGTGGTAGCCTGGCAACAGTGGAATGGATCCTGAAGCATTGCTTATGTACCATATACTAAACTGGCCATTGCTGATGTGATAACTCGTACCACTTCATTCATCACTCGGAGGTTCTGGCCACAGAACAGAGTGATTATAACATGTGAACACACTCGTGTCTCTCACGCTGTGCTGTCATACACAGATAACACTTCAGAATCCATTCCACTGTTATCTTCTGCATTGCGTAAACTCTTAATAATAGTATAAATTTAGTATGAAAATAGAATATATCAAAAGCCATTTTCAGATTTGGTCTTCATTATTATTTAAGTACAGATATGCAACAAGGGTTAAATTTTTTAGTAATGAACATGCATAAATGACAGAATCACTCACCTATATTTACCATACTCAACCATGCCTCCAAACACCAAAATCCTCGTCCCATCAACGATAAATCCATAAGCCGCACATCCTGGGGGAACCTCCCCTTTCACAGGAGGAACAAACCACTGGTTTGTGGCTGCAATAAAACACAATGAAATAATAGACGTCATACATTTTGTATATTTAGTATTCAATATGAATGTATTATTTTATGTACTTGCTATGGTATACATAGTAGTAATGTCTTGAATATTATTCAAGTGCAATAG
Organism: Trinorchestia longiramus; assembly: GCA_006783055.1. NCBI lineage: Eukaryota > Metazoa > Arthropoda > Malacostraca > Amphipoda > Talitridae > Trinorchestia > Trinorchestia longiramus. The sequence goes on from VCRD01002720.1 coordinate 39,723, forward strand.
AAATATATGTAAAAAAATAATTCATACACTCCAATGCAAAATACAAAATTATTCATGCAAGATAAGAGATAATACTGTACTAACAAGTCTGAGATTTTCTAAATTATTTTAGGCTACATAATATACGCTTGACAGTAACATATAGATGCAGTCCCATATTATGAACTCGTAGAAAGTCCCGGATCAACAAAATGGTGGCCACCATGGACATAATATATAGTTTCCATTTACAGATTATGTAAACACTTTGACACCAAATTACTACATGTTATCACAAGAAAATTTAATTATATTGAACTATGCAAAATATCAGTCAATAAAATGAAGGACGAGTTTTAAAAATCGTCGAAAATACGACCGTGGTATTAGAGCCGTGGAGGCCGCCATCTTGGATTTCCATTCGGGCTGACTATAAAATTCACGAAAAAGCATGATAAGTTTAAGCAACTATGTATTAATATCCACCTAAGCGCGTTAGAATCAATTTAGATTATAATTTGTTATGACTTTCTATATTTTTACCTGTATTATAAACATGAAGCTCATCAACGATTCCTTCGTTCCCTCCTCCAAAAACTATCATTAAATCTTTAATTGCAACTGCTCGATGTCCATGTCGAGGACGTGGTTGAGGCCCAGTTGTATTTGAAACTTTGATCCATTTTAAATTAGCAGAAGCCATGTCATTTCCTTTTAATTGTGAGTGTTGCGAAACCCTGATCACACAACGAACTCTCTCCACTTCAGGGACGATACCGTGTCGCGAAGTACGTACTTCATATGTCCTGACAGAGTTCACTGTGAAGTTGATTTGAACGTGTTTCGTTTTAAATGTTCATATCCTACTGTGAGTTTAAAACAAGAAAAACAAGAAATTAAAAATAAGAAACTTTATTTCATCCAGGTATACATGAAACATACAATGTTTTTATGACTATGGAATACTACAACTATTTGCACGGGTGATGGCCTACTTAAGATAACGTTGACCTCCTAGTCTCCTAAAAAATTAGATTTTAATATTCACCGTGCTACTGAAGTTACACTTTTATTTCTAATAGCTAACGAATCAAAATTTATATTTATTCGCCCTGAAAATGCTTTAAAATTTATTTTCTAATATCACGACCTCACAATTATATATGTGAATATTTTTAGGATTCATTATTATTAACACATGAATTAGTTTCTTTTTTAATTTTTTTACTACTGTGTAAGAACATATGGGTATTGAGCAGAAATAATTGCACACCAGTGCCTCATAATTATAACTATAACTGTCATCTTACCTATTAAATACTTTAGAAACTTCAAATTTGCTAATTTCAGTAATAAAGTGATTTTTTTCATGAACTAAAAATTGATTTCATGGTTAAGTTATATACTTCATCATGTTAAATATTTATTTTATGTTTGGTCAGTCATTTTGCAATAGCGATATGCAGAACACGGCTCCGTGAGTCAGGGTAGCTTTTACAGCTGATTTGGTACGAGGACGTAAAGACAACAACAGTCACAGCAGTGTGGAGAAAACAAGTGGCATGCAAGGTGTGTTGAAGAGGACTCTGGTATGAGATATCTTGTAGGGCTGGATGACGGATGTAACATGAATGTTGTGGATGCAATGAAAGATTTCTTAGTGCATGCATTGAATAAGCGACAGTGATGTTGAATAGTCACTCTTTTGCTATGTGACTACCTGCTAAGCATGCGGTGCTGCTTATGACAAGCTGGATCTTCCAGTGATGCCCTCACTTGGCTGGTTCATTTGCATGGAATGACTCAGGGTGGCCCCAGAGGAATTACTTTCGATGACCCTGGCTCGCAGGAGAAAAACTCTGGGAAGCCATCCTGTTGTATGTGTGTGTTATTACAGGGAATTAAAGGCCGTTACAAAGGCCCCAGCCAAGCGCTGGCCCTCAAATCTAAGTGTAAGTTTAGCTGGCCTTCAAGTCTGAGGGATTACGAAAAGTGGATTGAGGAAATCGAACTGACCTACCTCTGCATCTGAGGCTGTTACTTTAGTGCTACTGTTAGCTTTAATTTACCCATGTCACGTGTGATTTCAAGGAAATTAATTAAATTAAAAGATATTGGGAGTATGATATCTGGCTTGTTTCATATTGAATTACCAATACAATTTAATATGTACATGTTAGATCTTATCATTATCTGGAATATGCAATTGTGAGCTAACCAATTAAGGATGCAAAGAGCCTTTATGACTATTTTTATAATGTGAATATTGCAAAGTTCTTATGATGTCTGATACCTATAGTTAAGAATGAAATTATGAAACATGTGAAAATAAAAGAGGTAGAATGATTGTGCTGAGTACTGTGATATCTAGTAAAAAATATCTCAAATAAGTGTAAGAAAAATATAACAAAAAAAGGATGCTTTGAATAAAACTGACTGGAGATGGCTGATGTTCTCAGTCACCTCTTATTAAACACTTCTTTTATTCTTGACAGGAAACAGTAGTATTTATTAATAGTGCAGTCCTTTCTTTCTTCTTTTGTATCACTTATATAAAAGTATTTACTATACATACATACCTGTAGCCTTACATTATCTTTATCAAACTAATCATATTCAATAATATACCTATATTATAACTCAAACTAATTTCACCCAATTTCTCATCTAAAACCTGTTTTGAAACTAGATGCCCTGCCATAAGGTTTAGGTGTATGAACTTCAAACCAACAGGATGTGTTGGAACTATTGCTGATGCAAAGGTGTGTTTTCTTTCATAGTACAGGACTGATGCAAGTCTACAAGTTTAAATTTTTGTTAATTTCTACAAGTGCAAGCAACAATCAAGAAAACAATCACATATATTAGCCAGTTCACTCCAGAGGTAAGGGAAAATTTGAAATGTCCACTATGTGGGTAATATATCTGAAATTAATATTACTTCATTCATTGATTTATATAAATCATAAACATTATTTATCCAACCTAATCCCAATGTCTTAAACACCTTTAATTCATATGAATTGATGTTATAAAATAGAAATTTCTACAGTAAAATAATATCAGTAAATTAATTGTATAGTCAGCTAAGAGACCAGGTTGTTCAACTGTTGCTTTCCCACAAGTCACATCACTCATCATTTATTTCTGTTAGTCTGCTAAATTATTCTGTGTTGGCTAACCATTTGAGGTGTTGTATGTATTTGCTCATGCAGCAAGTCTGAGTATTTGTGCACTGATATATCTGAACACCAGTGATAGAAATGTATGTGGTGGTCTAATGCTTCCTATCTATATTCAAATTAGCATCTTGCAGAGGAAAAATTAAATTGTTTCCTATAGCAAGAAAGAAAGCTGCCTCACCTCTTGAAACAAGTGAAGAAACCTCCATTGCCACAATTGTATGTTCAACACAATCTCTTACACAGCAAATACTCACAATTTTGTTTCCTCCTGATAAAGTTCCAAGAAAAGCTTCAAAATTTGGGTTGTTTTATTCACTATATTAAGTTAAGCTTCAAAAACAAGGTGTCAATTTTTTATTATCTTCTACTAGCTTCAATGTAGTCCACTTTAAATTAAAAAAAAAAGGATTAGTTTGGGAATTATCTATGTTTAATAAATTTATGCTCTCCTGCTCACTCTGTATTGCTCTGTGCACTCCAAGTAATGATGTATAGTGTTGAGTGTTGGCTATGTACAATCATAGTGTTGACAATTTTTGTGAAGCAGAATTGCAAGTGTTTCTGAATAATTGATGTTTGTGTTCTCTATTCCCATTCGTGTTCCTGCTTCTTCTCATAGCAGTGCTTCATGCATATCTTAATCATTACAATATGATGAGATTGACATTTTGTATAAATTTTTAATTTTTCAGGATGCTTCCTGAATGCCAGAAACTTGAAGACTGGCCCCCCAACTCTACTGTGTGCAGCATTTGCACTGCCAGCGATGCAAAGGATGCATCAGCAGTCACCATCCAGAACACGTCTGCTACTGCAGTATTACAGCGAGCTCTTGTCCACCATGTCACCCGCAAACCTTCCAGTCTTACAGATCTACTTCCTTCCCTTAACGATTATTTTTCTAACACAAAGGAAGTTGCATCCAAGAAATCTAATATGGTTCCTGCTAATAATGAGGTTTTGTCTTTTATTTGGCAAACTTTAGGTAAAAGTTGGCATGACATACCTTTTGAGTACAATGCCCTTCCATGTGAGATTACAATTGCTGATACAGATTGTACTGATCATGATATAGAAAATAGTTCTGGCAATATTGTAAGGTACATATGTGATATGTGTAAAACTCTTCTTAAATCGTATTGCACATTTGAACAATTTTGTGAACGCATAGTGTTCAAAATCTTGAGGTTAAGTTTTAAGCCCTTGCTTCTCATTCAAACCTCTAATTCTTCCATGTCAAAACCAAAAAATGAAAAAACTGTAGGTAAAACTAGCAGATCTAAAAGCTCAAACTTGGGAGTACAATTACATCAAACTTTTATTGATGAAAAAGTGCTCCCAAACAAGTCTCCAAGAAAAAAGCGAGGGCGTCCGAGGAAGAAAGCATCGTTAATAGCTAAAGCTAATAACGAACTTTCAATTACAGATCCCTCAAAAAGTATTTGCCCATTTTGTCATAAACAGTACTCCATTGAAAACAGTTTTGTCCACAGCTGCCTTGCATACCGCAACAGCCTTCGTTGTCCTGAGTGCAATGTTTTTTCTTCATCCTATGTCCGGTTCGAAAAACATCTCGAGACATACCATCAAGAAAAGAAACGTTTTCTATGTGATGTTAACAACTGTAGGCAACGATTTATTTCAGAACCAGCTTATACGTGGCACAATCATTTTCACACTCTTGAAGAACGGGAACGATCCAACCCTAATTTTAATGCACATCCTATCGAGTCAAATGATCTCAATTCGACGGATAGCATTCATGAATCTGTTCGAGTTCGTAGTACTTCCCGGTATTATGAAATAGAGAATGAACATGGCCATGTTGAAAATCAAAAACATAATTCTGAATCCGTGACCGGAAATTGTGAGCCTGATATTAATGCCAATGATAAGAAGGTACAAGAAGAAGACATACCATTAGAGTCGGCTGAGCAACGATTTTCGAGATCAAAAAACTCTACGTCATCAGTATACTTGGTTCTGTCTGGAACTAATTCCGTTATTACTGAGCCTCGGTTCCTGATGAGCGATGAAGGTCTGATGTTGCCCACTGCTGGTCAGTGGTCTGATGCTCAACATAGTGAAAGTTACGTCGGTACTGAGGAACATTCTAACCAAAAAGTAATGAATTTATCATTCAGCGTTACTGACCCTGCAACTGTACAATCACCTGGCCTACTACAGTTTGACAGTCACGTCTCCGCTCCAGATGGTCACACAGAGGATGGTTCAAGCTTATTCCAAAACGTTTTAGCCACCCATCATCAACAGAACTCCACCCAGGCAAGCGATCACTCCTCTGAATGTGGCAATAGAAATAATATATTATACGAGGGAGTTGCGAGAAACATTTCTGAAACAAATGTTTTATCCCAACAGGATCCTTCAACCTTGGTTCCCTTAGGGGTTGGAAGTATTGATTTCCAAGAGTCGACAAATTGCTCAGAAATGTTGGTTGATCACATTTGTTCAGAACATCGAATTGGGGAGCAAGAATTTGAGTGTCCAGTCTGCGATCAGCCTTTCAAATCCATTGCAGTGCTTGTAGACCATCTTAACAGGCATAGCAACACTGAGTCGTGCAAATGTCTCATTTGTTCTGTGACAGTTAAGAACAGAAGCACAAAAACTAAACATACTCTTTCATTAGAGGCGACAGATCCTAATGATCTTAGATGTTCGTTGTGCTCAATGAAATTCGCAACTTATAATCAACTATTAGAACACAATCTCTGTGTTCATCAGCATGTAACAACACACGACTCAATTATAGGTTGCTCATCTAAATCTAATTTTACTCCAAAGAGTAACGACTCGTTTCAACTCCCTGGTGACGCTCAACCGTCCGAGTTGCCGTGCAACATTTATTCTCTTCCTGTTAGTTCGTCCCAGTTTCGGTCCAATGATAGCATGTCTGGTCATTCATCAAGTAAAAGCCCCTCAATAGCGGGTTCATTTCTTCAGAATACGGTTAGTCTTCCAGTGGAAGGAGTGTTTGTGCCAACTGTGACTTGCGTCGCTCCTGGTGACGATGCGTACCAGTACTCCCAAGGTACTACTGTATCGGGTGGGGCTAAAAGCCTGGCGCAAGTCTCAGTGGGAGAAGATGCATTGTCCAGCGTACCTGGGTATCGAACCAGCAATCCTGTCCTTAGCTACCACCAAAATACCTCCAGCCTCTCCTACACCGCCGACCAAACAGCTTTGAGCATTTCAGGACCCCCTGCCGGTACCGAGTGCTCAGAGGAAGATCTTGGGAGACAGAGACTCTCTTGCGACTCCTGCGGCATGCTTTTTTTAGGTCACTCGGTCTTGGCATCTCACGTTCACTCATGCCAGACTTTTGGCTCAAAACTCGACACTCCTTTCCCGGATGATAATTTCTTGCCAGCTACTGAAAACTTATCTGTAGTCAATGCCCTGGAAGGTAGCAGTGGCAGCGCTTTAACTCCGATTGAACGCCTCATTGGGTCTGTTGATGACATGGACTATTTTGGATAAAGCGTTCATTGGATTCGTTTATGACATGGATTATGTTGAATAAGGCGCTTATTTGGCGGTGAGGAAAATATGTTTGCAAGCCAAGCAGTAAAATACATAATCCATCTTGCACAAATGAACTGCTGTAGCTATTATACATGTGCTTCTAATTTATTTTCGATCTCGCACTGCGAGTTACAACACGAGTTTGATTATTCTTCATATAAAGTAAATCAAGATTAGCTTTCACTGGTCATTAACACGTTAACCGCCATGCCTGATATCAGAGATTTGTCACTACCGCCACGACTTTACCATTTTACGACTTTATCATTTAACCTTCCGTAGATATTTTAAATTAATTTTTGAAAATAATTGTTAAAAATTTGGAAATGTACCACCGGTGGTACATGCGGCGGTAAGTGAAATCCTCAAATGTACCACCGGTGGTACATGTGGCGGTTAACGTGTTAAGCAATTCGAAATGTCAGTATGCCGTACGAGGTCAGATAGTAGGAGTGAGCTGATTTTGTAGTGGAGAGATCTCTGAAAGAAGAGAACTTAGACGCCTACAGTCCTGTAGAATATACTCAATGAACGGCTTGTGATCAAAACATAAACAAATACACATTCTGATAAAAAGAAATAATTACCACGTGTAGTATTTCGCGTATGTTAAGCTTCGTGTCTTTACGATTTGTATTTAGTAACCCTTTGTAGAATTAATTTTTACAGTATTTCCTGTCAAGTGTCGCTTTGAGAATTCAGGTGTTATATTTTATACAATTCTGTTAATATAATAAAGGTGTTTTTTTATTTCAAGCATTTTCACTGAAGTATAACGTATCCTGCCTTAGTTAATATCACCATTAATGCAGAGTATTGAGTGAAAAAGTGTCTTTTATGGGCCGTGTCACGTTACTCCCACAATAAACTTGAAGAAAGAACTGCTAGTCTTCATTCTCTGAGTGATTAATTTACTAAAAAGACGAAACTTGAATGAGAACCAAAACGCAGATATTGAAAACACACCAAGATCGAGACTGGCACACACAGATCACAAAAAAATAATACGAAAAAACTAAGGAAGGATACAAAGCACATCGTGAATGTGTTTTAGAAGACACAAGGTAATATTTTGAAACTCAGGAACAACCACTAGCAGCCTTCCTCACACATTGAACATGTAATAAAGGACTTACTTTTTTCTACTGAACAAAATATTATTCAACACCTACATTAGTTAACACTAGAAGACTAATCTAGTCTATCTTATCCGTTATCTAAGCTTAAAAATGCTTATGCATGATATGATAGAAGAAGAACAACCCAAGAAGTGTCCGCATTTGCAACATGATCCAGGAAACCATGAGAGACATTGCGTAGTAAACGCACCTTATTTATAAAGCGGCCATTCTCACATCAGACGAAGGAAATGGTGAACAGAATTGTGAATTTATACCCATATTAAAACGTGTGTTCGATATTCACATCGAGGTTGCACAGATCACTGAAGTGGTTTCTTTTCTGTACTCGGCCTTTGAGGTTACAGTACGCGAAAACGAGCAGGATCAGCATACATGGCTTCTATGGGGTGCTGAGTTGAGTGGATGCCATAGTAAAATAAAAATTCGTTTTGAATAATTAATTTATATATCACATGTAGGAAAACAAATCCAAGTAAATTACCTCACAAAAAAGTGAGCTACCTCCCTAGAATTGAGGAGAACATTCAATTACACTTTCATAATTGCTGAAACAATAACAGTTAATGAATAGCCGTATTAGATTTATATTATAGTAAAAATTCCAGTTTCTCGATGAAATTTGGGTAGGTTAACACAAGCTGAACCCATCCATAGCCCCCAAGTAATCCACTTGGACCTAATCGAAGCAAGGACGCGTTAGAACAGCTAATGCGACGCATCAACCACACAGAATCTTTCATTGAATAATGATGTGGAAATCAATCGCTGGAGACTTAGTTTTGATCACACTCAGAGTGGTGACTTGTCCGAAAGAGCTGCGTGGTATTTTTAAATTACCTAAGCTCATTCCCTGTAGCATCACAGAACTGATCATTTCAACGCTGGAATTATCTTTAGATGCGCCAGTGAATTTCCTGTACCATGAGGCATCTTTTCTGGTACAGAGCATCGTTACTGTACGTTACAGTGAGAAGCCGACAGCTAATTGTACTGGATGTAATAAAAAAAACAATTGTAGTGAGAAAGACTCTAGTGGTAGGGTTCCTACAGATCAATGGTCACAGATCTTTCGATAAGCCTTTTTATCTTTAAAACAAAGTATGTACCATAGATGCAAGTTCACAAATTTCCAGATTGCCTGGCGCAGGCGAACTGCTCATGTGTGGCCCACGTACCAAACAGTCTATGCTCTTAATACTCTGGAAAGATGCTACAGGAACTCAGTGGCTGACAGCTTTTACACATCATAGTTGAAAAACTCACTCCACCCTGGCACGACGAAGTGGAGCTGAGAGGCCCAGTGTCAAAATTAACAAGCCCGTAAATGGTTATTAAATAATTTTCAGAGAATGAAACTCTATAACTTTAATAAAAGGCATAATTCAATAAAATAATTGAACTCATAAAATGATTGAAAAGTGGCTGGGCCTCATAGCCCCACCTAGTCTCTGATGCTGCTTATTTTTATTCGTCGTTCCAGGGCGTTTTTCATTAAAGATTTGATCATAACAAGAAAAACCTAAACCATGAGTTCCCCCTCTCATAATAACACCAATAGAATTTCAACAGTACGCCAATGCCAATGAAAATAAAAGCATAGCAAAGACTGACAGAAACGCCTAAAATAAGGATTCCTAAAGTCAGCATTTGAAAATGACGTAAGCACCCATCATTATTCTCAAGATGGAACAAATCTAGTACACGTTTGAACCGTAAACGTGTGTGCCTCAATTTTGCTTGCCATACTCAATAACTAAAGGCTTGTCCATAAGTTTGAATCCAATGCAGGTCTCAAGAGCACTTGTAGCAGACGAAACATTGGGGAACTTGATAAACGCTTGGCCTCTCATGCGGCCTGCCAGCAGCCTGTATGTTACTCTTTCATGCCCTCTGTCAAAGTGACCAAACAGAGACACGAGGTCTCTTGGAGTCACGCGCCTGTGTAAATTCTTCACGTAAAGTGTCTTGCTCGGAGTCCCTCGTGAGTATCGAGGAAATGCTTCTAGCAGCTTATCTAATGGAACGCAGTGCTCTTTTATGAGAGGTATTGGAAGAAGATCGTCATTTTTTGGGAGTAATATAAATTCTTTTGAAAAATCTATTTTCTTTTGTTCTGCCGAAATCCCGGACTCTTTCGTTAGTTTCGGCTGATGAAGAGACAAGGCCGTTTCCCTTACATCCCACTGCGATTTAGCTGTTCTATCGTGGTCACACAAGACTGTGTCTGAGGTAGATGGCAAACATAGTTCAGTTGGGTTAACTTCTGCTCCTGTTGGACTCGTACAATTTTCGTTCAAAACGCCTTCAAGATATCCAATGGTTTCATCAGGATGATTTTCGTGTGGTTTAAAAGGTTTCTTTTTTTTAGGGAAGAGCAGTGAGTCTATGTCTGCAAGGTGGTTTAGAGGATGATCAGGGTGCACAGCAGGCCTTTTCTTAGACATGACTCTGATATAAGCATTCCCTGTGAATGCCTGTCCGGCAGTCCGTTGCTGGCAGTGCAGTTCTCTGTCTACAATGCCATCACGAACAGCAGCCTCAAACTCCCTCTTACTTTCAAACACCAGCACATCTTTGAACTGTTCAGGGTGAGAATTTTGCTCCGTAACATCATTGCGGGATAATTTTTCTAACAGAGACCGCAGTGATGTTAGGTTTGCACTACTTTCTTGACGCGAGACTTCTGTCACTTGAGCAGAAGATTCTGTGGAATTGTCATCACAAGTCTCAAGTAGAAGGCTTATCTCCTCTTGGTTCAGGTCAGCCGACTCCAGTATCTGACGAGCAGCAGATGATTGTAGTTTTCGTTTCAATGTCTCGCAGCTAATTAATCCAGACAATTTTTCTGCAGGTACGTCATTGCAGGTGCTAGAGGCAACAAACTGAGCTTTGTTGTCTGTATAATGACCAACTGATGAATGTTTTTCATAGAATCGTCTCAAACACTGTTGCATTATTTGTTCTCTGACAGAAGGTGCAGCAACAGGAAGGACTTCATCAGATGCTTCAGAACGATAACGGTAGAAGTCAATGGAAGAATATCTTATTTGAGCCATTTTCAATACACGGTGTCCAGGTCAAATGTATTGAATATTGTTCTTTCTGTGACCATTTATAATATAAAGACTATGTTTTGTTACAGGCACAGGCCTAATAAATAGATGTCTGTATTATAGCGTGTTTTTGTAGGTCAGAAAGAGACAATTTTACATGATAATAAAGTTTAGTGGTCAAAGAATGCACTTCTCACAAATTAACGTCACACTCTATAAAAATAACAAACTTATTCACATTTTTGGTAGAAAAACCTTCAGGGAAATTTTATGTCTGGTGTACTTTTTTACGGTAGCTACATAAAAATAGATTAATTTTAACCAGCAACTAGCATCCAACTGACGGCTTGAAAAATCACTTCCAAATCAATGGTTGAACTTTTGTCTCTGTTCGACTGTTTCATTCAAACAAAACAACCGCCACTACTTGAGCAAAGGGAGAGTCACACGTTAGTGTTCCAGTTGCTTCCGTCCTCAGGTGTGAGGGAGCCAGTGACAAGGAGTACAATATCAACGACCCACCAGACACCAAAGCCTCCTAGCGTGAGCAGCTTCCCCACAGCAGTGCCCGTCAGACCGAGACAGAAGCGGTCGAGGCCTAGGAAGCCCAGCAGTAAACTATAGATCAGAGTCGTTGTGAAGTAGTGACCACTGTACCTGAGTATCATAGCTACGTGTTACAATATGAAAGTCACAGCTGTTACAAACAAGTACTGAAATGGTATGATTAAAGTTTAGAGAATCGTGATCATCGTAGACTATCAACAGACATATAAAAGACTGGTCTTTTACATTGCATACACAGAAATGTCAATTTAAATTTTCTCTGTTAACTTGGGCAGGAAGTTAACAATGTTTCAAATGTATATATACAGTATGTCCCACAAAAACCCTAACCCGTATGTCCCGTATCAGTAATACCATCATAAGAATACCGTAAGCATTTAATTTGTAGCAAAATTATCCCTCAAAATTAATCTATAGAAAAGAGCATACAATAAGTCGAATGATGGTATTACTGATACGGGAAAATAAATACTCAGTTCGGGTTTTTGTGGGACATACTGTACTGTGTGCTTGCTTTCAAAATAAGGCTTACCTCATGCCAGAAGAAAATAAGCAGTAAATATGAAAAAGTTCAGGAAGCATGATAGTGCCAATGTAACATTGCTTCGTGGGGATGATTCAACACACAAATGGCAATTCAATGGATGTGATGAACGACCCATTTGAGCATAATTAAAGAAAATTTGAGTCACAATATGCTTATGATTCTAAACCATTTGTGTTTAGTATTATAATGCAAGTAAATTCTGAACAAGTCCTTTCACCCTGAAGTGGAAGAGCTGACACAAGTTAGAAACAAATATAAAAGGATCAAAGAGAGAATTAAAGTGTACTCTAAAATAGCGTAAAAACCATTTTTCAAGGTTATCCAAAAATTTATTTGCCCACTCATTAGTTAATTTATACACTTGTGTTAAGAGAATGCGCACTTACCTTCCCATAAGTCTCCTCTGCAGCATTGTTATCTTCAAGGCATTAACCTTACACTCACCACATTTTCCCCCAGAGAAAGAACTTCAGCACAAGCACATGCTGTTCATTAGCGAATCATAATGCCAGCAACGTGTAAACAACCAGAGCTTTAACATGTTCTGAGAGTTTAAGATGCTGTTGAGTGCAATGTTAGATTGATGAACACCTTAGGTTTTGCTCTAAGACACTTTTTCAAAGAGGACTTCAGAATCCATTTGGACAGTAAAGTGTCAAGAGTTGATTTGAAAACCAACTAAATCAAAGTTGGGTTCTGAATGGTAAACTGCACAGTTCTGTGTAGGACTAGAAGTATGTGATACTCTTACTATCATGTATGGAGGTGTTTTCTACATAAACATGATATCTATCACTATAATATACAACCAAAAAGATCCAAGTTCAGTCCAAAAATGTAAAATGCAAAACTTAAATAAATTTTGGCCATTCTAACTCACTTGACACAAGGCTTGCCATGTCGAAGGAAAGAGCGGGCACCACAGCACTCAATTCCGTCCAATACACGGCACATCACCGCTGTATGTTGTACATCCTCATACTGCCATCCACCAAACTGCACACAAATTTGGTAAGTTGAAGCATAAATGTGAACTTTTTATATCTACAATTAAACATGCACTCATTCAACTATTTTTGAGGCTAAAGATCTATAAAAAATTACATATTCTAAAAACCATACATGAATACTACACATTTCTAATTAATAATAATGAAGTAATAGCATAGAATGAAAGTTGCAATTAATCAAGAAAAACAACAACTTACATATAAATGTAACATTTTGAAACAGGTTTCATGCTTCATGTGTTGTGCTCAAATCCAAATGCAGTGATTGGAAATATGTTCACTTTCATTTCAATTTTTTGCTTTAGTTCTTCAAAATGACAGCTTATAATTTTTCAAGAATGAATTTTTTAAACAAAGTTTACTGAAAAGTGGTGATGAAATATTTAGAGAACCTTAATTACAGTGAAGAATAACTAAAATATAGCATATCATATACACACATACCAATGATTGCTATCTTAATGGATTTTCATCTGAGTGATCTGCTAACATTGTACTCCCCATATAGACAACCTAAAACCAATTTTCAGCCTTCTATTATCAACTGTGTTGAAATTAACAATAGGAAGCTCACTTTATAAGCAGCAAGCAGCTGAACTTTTCCAGCAATAAAATTACTTAGCAAATCCAACATCTGATGTGCACCACAAATAGTAAGCTGCCTCTCACAAGCCACTTGCCAGACACAAATGTAACATAAACACATGAAATCTACTAAAAAAATGCACTATTCATATACATGTACAGTAAAAGTCTTTTTAACCAGCAGCCATGGGACTCTGCAGTTGCCAGTTAATATCACCCAAGTAACCACAAACAATTTATAGACACACTAGACATAAAAGGAAAACAATATCAATTGCTTAAAGCAGTTAAAGAAGAAAAAACAATAAATAAGTATATAAAGCTTAGCCAGCAAGTGCCAGTTTAAAGGAATTCTACTGGAGATAGTAATAAACCATTTGTACTTGGAATGTTAAAATCCAACAGAAGGGATTTTCACTTCAGTACAAATTTATTCTAAGATATACTTGAAGGTCATAGAAAATGCTATTTAATGTTTCAAAAATCACTAGTAGACTTGCACATAAAAAATTAAACTTGTTTTTAATAGTAATCAGGCATCTTTGGTATTCATAATACAATGTTCAAAATAAAGCTTTCAAAATATGAAAATACAATACTTTAAAAAAATTAAATCATGATATGCAGAGACATCTAAATTTTTAGAATCCTAAATTTAACCATTAAAAATTTTCTTCTGATTTTCCCATAGCATGTGACACTAAATGTAAATGTTTGTGAATACACAATGTCTTATATTACATGGGGCTGAGTATTATGCAAACTTTCAACATCAGCAGTATATATCATTTATTTTAATCACATTGATTTCCAACATGGCAATGTTGCAGTACCTCTAATACTTGTAAGCCTAAGATAAATGCTTTATTTTAGCTACTTATGATAGCTCAATTACATGTATTACATCACACTGCATTATTATTTACAATGGAAAGTAAAATAGAGATAGTCTGATTTCAAGTGCTTCAGTAGCAATACATAAACCATACCTTGGAACATCCATAGCCTTTGACTTCTTGTTCAGTTTTATTTCCTTTTAAATCCAATGGAGAGTCACACTCCAAGAAACTCTCAGGTCTGCAAAAAAAAATTATGAATAGAACACTTGGAAGCATACCACCAAAAATTCATTTTCATTCCCTCCATATACATTTTTAAAATGTTCATTGCAAATAAGAATACATATAATATTCTCATATTGCATTGACCTCAAGCTTTCTTCATGTAATACTTATTACCACATTTTAACCAAAATTTTTAAGAAAAAATATACTACATACCGATATTACAAAATACATTGTTTAATTGAAATGATTTACTTACAAAAATGAGCAATTGACTAATGCTGAATGAGGAATACAGGATTTTTCTATAGTACTGCACACAAGCGAGTCATCTTGGGAACTTTTGGATGTTGCAGCCAAAACAATTGACACATTCAATATTAATATTAGACGGAGTAAATATTTCATCTTTAGTTCGCGGCTTGAGTAAAATCACGCATGCTTTTAAATAATTTGCACGGAACATTAACGTCATCAATCAAATGCGTTATATTAATACACTCTCCTCACTGTTGTCTCAAGCTACTAGAATTGAGCAAAATAAAAATATTTCAGAATTACACAGGGCTCCTACGAATGACTGTAGTTACCCTAAATTCTCTCCTTTGATCATCATAAGGTAATAAAAATGGGAATTCTGCTGTGCTTTTTGAAACATTTTCTTCTCTCAAAAAATTATTTTTTTCTCGTTAGTAGTAACATTTTAAAAATGATGATCCTTATTAAGTTCTCTGAAAGATGGTAAAAATTAGTTTTATATCTTCTTAACCTCAATAACACAATCTGTAGCGTATATACAACGTATTATTTCCGCAACCTTCAATTTATTTTCCAGAAGATGGTAAGGACTCATGACCACTGTTTGGATTAAGTCTAAGGATATCTTAAATGATGTAAGATTCCATTTCAATTAAAAATAAATTAGTTTGGAGGCACACCACCTCGAAATCCAAATTTCTTAATCCTGTAATAAATTATTTTAGCCCAGATGTGTTACAGAATTAAAAAAATCAAACCTAAATATTTAATTGGTATTTGGAAGTATTTCTTTGTGTATGTTTTGGACATCATTTTGACCTTATAATGGATATATGACGAATAAAAGTATTTGGCTTTTCAGTTTGGGAAGTAAGAGGTATCGGCTAGTGCAACCGGCCGTGCGCACACCGTCAGTTCAGTCCATCCCAGTCACACGGTTAGTAGCGTCGTGCAGGTTGGTATACATTTTTCGGGTACTGTATATGTAATGTGATTTTTTTCAGCAATATGTTGCTCTGTGTAACAATAAATTACGTGGTATGTAATTTATGTTTCATTTTTCACTGCCGTGGTTATTTTTTAAGCTATTTTTACTCCGATTGAATGAGCCGGCTTTGGTCGGCGCCATGACACTGGCCCAGAATGGCGACTGCTAAATTGTACTTCATCTTTCAGATTTGCTGCCATCACACCCACTGCCAAAATGTATGCTGCTCGTCTCGTTCTCCCTGTTGCACGCAATGCTGCCGTAAGTACTTCAATATTATAATAAATTGTAGGAGTTTACTACAATTGCCACCCAGTTGACACTTCGGCCCTTGTCTGCTGCTCTGATTGGTCGTTTGTTGTTACAGATTCACAACTTTTGAGGGAGTTTATATTCCTCGTAAGTTAATTTAATAACATTCGTGTACTAGTGAATGTTAGAGTAGAAAATGAACAAATTAGAAACTAAATAGTTCTCCTTTTTATAAATATAATCATTAAGAGCGTCCTAATGGCTGCAAGTCCTAAATAAGCTGCAATTTCACCTACATTCATCTCCAACCATTTAAGATGAACTGTCATTGCTTGTGAGCAATTTGATGTATTACAATTCAATGCTACTAAGTAAATTGTGGTTGTCTTGCTTCAATTTAGCTTCCTATAACTTGAAAGCTGTCAATTGTAGAAATTGAAATTTGCATCTGTAGGCTTTAGCCATAAGGTAACCCCATACGCTAATTTTCAACAAAATCTAAGATGCATCGATCATTTTTTTGTGATTTGTTTTAGAATATACCGTCTATTTGATACTTAAATTTTTACTTGAAAATATTTCATAGTCCAAGGCTCTTGTGTTCACTAATTATTTTGAAAGTTTCTTCTAAACTTTTATTTGTTCTCTGAATATTTTGTTGTGAAGTAAAGCTCTCTTCAGACTGATATTAGTATCAATTTGTGTGTCGAAGTAATGGGTGGGATACCTGTAAATTGCTCCTCACTATTGCATGCCTAGTCAGTTTTGTGTACTGCACTGACAGAGTAAGGACATTGTATATCAAATTCCAGTTTTCATACATGTAAAGCTTGTATTTCTGTTGCTGGGATTAATTTTTTTTAATTAACTTCATAATTCTTATGGTGGACAATGTAGTCTGAATGTGGTCATTCGAGTGGAGAAAGTTCAATAAGTTATGAGCTAGATTCATTATTTTTCATGAACTGCTCAAGTTTGACTGGATATAGTTCATTATATAAAAATTTAGCCTCTCAATGGAAGGTGCTTTGATCTAAACAGTTAGATGAATAGAAAAGATGCTATATTTGGTTATAAAAAAGTAATCTCTAGAACGAGAATTGAAAAAATATTTGGTAATTTTATTAAAATTATGTTCAGTGTATGTGCTTGATTCATAGTGTTAGGATCCTAGACAGAGATAAAAAAAATTTAGATTTCTAATAACTCCATTTCTGTTGCAATCATTAATGAAACTATTGAAAAAGTTCTGATTTATGTTCCTATGGTAAGGAAGTGACTAATAAATATTTTTGGAGAGAAGTATTCATGTGTAGGAAATGTAGGGAGTTTTTTTGAGAATATCAAAGCCCATTATTTGCTAGAGCACACGGCGTGTCTTGGAGCATTGAGTCGTGTCATGCTGTACTGACTTCGTTTGTCTTCTTGGCTTGCATTGGGTGACAAGATCACTACTTTGGCTGGAAAAAAGACTTCATTAATTCTTCTAAATATAGTGATCTGTTGTCGTTACCTTGTTTTAGTGAGTTTCTCGTGAAAAGCTGCTTTCATAGCAGATGCAGCAGAATTGATACTCAGAATATCGCGTGTTCAGGTTAAACTGCTGTTTAGTTCTCACTAGTCCCATCCCACAGTTCCATGTAAAATATAGAACGAGGTGGTCAGAAGGCTAAAAGCCTCTTTCAAGTGAATTTATGTCTAGAACATGAACTCGCCTTACATACAGCAACAGGTTTTTGAACAGTACTAACAGCAGCTCTTGCCATGATCTGAATTGAAACATGAAAGAAATTGAGAGCTCTTCAGGAAGGCTACTTCCATCTTGGTGTGCACTATTCATCATGTTTCACTTTGTGAACGTGCTTCATCGTATACTTTGTTTAAACAATTTTCATGTTATTGGTATTGTTTTCTTATCTTTATTTTTAAACTACCTGTTGGTTACAGTTGAGCAGCCAGGCCGTGGTGAGGCCTGTGTCGGTCGCCCCCGTTGTGGTGCGCAGCTTACAGACCTCGGCAGTCTCCAGGGATATTGACTCCGCTGCCAAGTTCATTGGTGCTGGAGCCGCCACTGTTGGTGCTGCTGGTTCTGGAGCCGGGATTGGTTCAGTGTTTGGTTCCCTCATCATCGGTTATGCTAGGAATCCTTCACTCAAACAGCAACTTTTCTCGTACGCCATTCTTGGCTTCGCCCTGTCTGAGGCCATGGGCTTGTTCTGTCTCATGATGGCGTTCTTGCTTCTCTTCGCTTTCTAAGTTATGTGGGTTTGAACCGGTATTTATGAAATCATTGCTAGCCATTTGTAGCAATCTCTATTGCTTTCACCTTCTTGGGCGGACGAACTGACGATGTCCCAGGAATAGATTTTTTTTTTTAAACGTGCGGTTACACTTCACTTGCTCTCGTGAAATATTCTCTCGAGGCTCCTCAGGGCTGAGACAAATACCACCTTATGTTGAAATAATGGAGCTCTCGAGGGAATGCCCTCACTTTGTCAAGTTCTTGGTCGGTTATTGTAAATACAAATTCAGTTCCATATTTATGCTCCCATGATTCGTCAATGTTAACACGATTTAAACTTGGTTTTCCGCGTTAGAATCAGTGTATAGTTGGATAATTTATAATAAAAGCTAAATTTTCCTTTTTCATGTTGTTTATGTATCCCCTCGACTTGAACAGGAAGTGCCGTTTTATTTAGTGGAACCCGAAGAAAACCTCATTTCTCGACTGGCCTCCCGTAAGAGTTCATGAATAAGAAACTTGTGCAGATTGGAAAATATCATCTTTACTCAACTAAACGTATCGTCGGTTAATTTTGATCGATCTGTTATCGATCTCATTAATTCTGAATCACTGTTACTACAGCAATGTAGTTTCTACCGTACAATACTTTTGGAAGTGCGAAACATTAACATGTTTGTTGCGGTTGCCTGATTGGTGTAAAACTTCACTTTATACGCATAGTCACTAGAAGGAGCTGAAAAAATTACAGAACCTAACCTAGGTGACCCACCGGTGGGTCGCATCGCAACAAACGTGTTAAAGAAGTGCCTCAAGCTAATGTAATATTTATACATAGGAAGTTTGCAATAGTTGGCCAAGACACAGGATGAATCGACCAACGTAGTCAGGAAGCTGATAATCCTTGATTCGGGTGCGCGTACGGTAGAAGGCGAATGTTAATAAATATAACGAATCTCGAACATCTATACCGTGCCTTCCTGACACATATTTTGCTCCTGTAACTAAATCTGGCTACTTGACTTTCTCAATGCTCTTGTAAAGGTAACCTGGTTTTATTTCAACGATATTCCTGTTGCATAGCAACATCTTGTCCATCAATTGGGATACAATGCTTGCTATAAGTGGAAATTAAAAGTTATTGATATAGATGCCTTTTTACTTAACACAGAGTAAAGGGCCATCAACATACGATGAAGAGAACAACTCGAATACTACTACCAGTAGGTCAATCGTTCCTGGCTACTGTGCAGTTTCCCTACAACCATAACTGGAATTCCAGTTATTGTTCAATTAGAGCACAAGTTAAATGGGAAAGTAAATCTTGGGACACGCGCTACAAAATGCGCGAAACCTGTGGGATTTTCCATCAAAGTTCAACACAATACCTCGAGAATGAGCATTACTAACTAATAAGATAAATGCAAATGAAATTAATTGATCTAAACTATCTCATTGAGGCCTCACAGTTTACCACCGAGCATAAAGATGATGCTCTGCATCGGTGAACCAAAAGTAATGAAGAGGGCATATGAAAATGGTTCACACCACAAATTACAGTACTCTGTTCAATTAAAATCAGTCAAGAATAGAAAGTTTCAATCAATGCAAGTTTACAGCAAATACATTGCTCATACTTTTAGTTGAAATCACAATTGAAAACTAAATAGGTTTGACAACAGACGTACTTTATACTCACAATCGCAACTAATATCGTAATCCATGGAAAATGAACTAGTACTTCAGCTGGAGAATTGAAAAATTAGCAGAGACCGCAACGACGTCAGCATACGTAGAACTGGCGTGTCAGTGCATGTCAACATTCAAATATCCCGTCCGATGATTTCGTTTCCTGCATTGATTTCAGAGCACATTTTCAAATTAATCGTTTTGTCCCGCCACTGCATTCTCGAGCCACCACTGGTCTTCATGGCGTCATACTGCAGAATCAGCTGTTTGATCAATGTTTTAATGGAAAATATGAAAGCATGGGCGAATATTGAAAACGTGCCTACTTTTTATCACATCGATTATGAAATCGTAGATACGGTGACAACTCTGGGTAGAAAATCCTAAACAGATAGTGACAGAAGCTAAAATATGATTGCAATAATTTCTACTGACAGGTTAATTATGTTGTCAACTGAACTGCTAGCTGAACTAGAGGAGCAACAAGTTTTAAAAGTGACAAAGAAACCATGAACGTGTACTTGCTTAAAGCTAAAATTTTCCAGAAAAACGATAGTATATGAAGCAACAGACACTGCACATGTTAAAG
This sequence comes from Trinorchestia longiramus, assembly GCA_006783055.1. Taxonomy (NCBI): domain Eukaryota; kingdom Metazoa; phylum Arthropoda; class Malacostraca; order Amphipoda; family Talitridae; genus Trinorchestia; species Trinorchestia longiramus. The sequence goes on from VCRD01002720.1 coordinate 60,422, forward strand.
AAAATAGTTAAGAAGCACCAGTTCAAGAAGAGTGAAGCACCAATGATATCTAAAATATGAATAAATTAGCATCGACTTCGCCACGCTGATGTACTGTCCACCGTCATTTCGTACGCAAGTTGAAGCTGTTGCTGAGGATGCTGTTACTGTCCCCGCCCTGGAGATGATCATCCTCGCAGCCTATCGGTTGCTAGCTTTTATTTCAAGGGTATGGTAATTTTAAGCTTCCAATGAACTATTCTTTAGTTCTACAGAATTAATATTCTGTAGCACTATTTTATTCCGTCAAACTTGAATCCTACACAGCTGTTTGATTTTGTCGGTGAACGTGAAAACTTTATTTGCTATTTTTAGCGTTTGATTTTCTTCCTCCAAACAACTGTGTACGCAGTAATTTTATGGTAAATGTATACAGCATATAAAACCATCCACATAAGTGATTTCCCCAAAACCGGTACTCCTACGATTTGGAGATACGCAAATTTTTTAATATCTGTTGTAACTTGCTTCTTGCTATGTAGATCAAAGCGTAATAGAATTAAAATTCTGTGAAAAAAACAGAAAATTTTGAGCGCAAATATGTTTGTAAGCCAAAAAAGCAATAGTAGCACTAAGACATGTTGAATCTGTCTCTAGAATAACGGAAGCGAGCAACTCAGTTGTGAACGCTGCTGGAGTCCGGAGCACAGCCTTTATTTACTTCATGAGCAGGTGCACGACGGCCTTAGCATCCAGGTTGCGGAGATCAGCGTACGTCTGTCCAGTACCCACGAACACGATGGGCTGACCTGTGATGTATGTCATCGAAATCGCCGCTCCCACCTGCAAATCGTTGGCTTCTTTAGTCTTGTCCCTCAGCACAAAAAAAAATCATTATTTGAAATTTTAGCTACTCAAAGCCACAATTTTGACTATTAGGTGAGAAAATTACAGTATTCTGCCTAGATAGCAGTAGGGCTGAAGTGAGACGAGAATACTGAAACAAATACTTTTTTGAGTGAACGGAAATTAACAGGATTCATCTGTAGGTCACCGTGATGAGAAGGGTACGATAAGAACAATGCCCTACTTCGCAAAAACTAGAATGTATTCGAAATTGTACGAGTTACGTGCTTAATCTAATGTAGCTCTAGGTATAAAACATAGGAACGCCACGTCCTCTAGAGACTATAACTCGGGATGACACCGACAGCATACATTTCTTGCAAAAAATACGAGAATCCATCTATTCTCCAAGGAGCATTCGAGTCTTCATCGTGAGCTGGAGGACCATTTCCTCCCACTGTCACTCCTACAAAGTAACATTAGGTACACGATGTAGACAAAGAATGAATACCAACAAAGTTTCATGTTTTTTTGCTGCTAAAACGACGAGCCTCGGCACCAACACTCCTAGTAACGTGCTCTCGATTGTGAGAAAAGGAGGTAAATCGATTTTTAAAATTTTGATTAAGTACACAGCGAGCAAAGACTTACTTTGTCATCGATTGTGTCGAACTTGGTAAGGAGTATGCCGTCAATCATGTGGGTGTTGACGTTGGTGGCGTTAGAATGGTTGGCGAGGGCCTTGTTGAACTTGACCAGCTGATCAACCGCTTCGTTGCCAACGAGCGCCTCTCCCACGAACAGAGTCAGGTCAGGTTCGTTCACCAAGATCAACTGTTGAAACGTTTATTTTTTCTTCAATTTTTTATGTACAAACTGGCAATCCTTAGTAATGAGCGAATTGCACTTTCAATTTATAAAAAGTGATATACTTCTTTGATAAAGATGTTTTTATAATACTTACACTAGGAAAAATTAAGAACATTTCAAGTTTTATACAAGATGAATTATAGCATTCAAACCAATCCATGTGAATGCCAAAAGTGACATTTTCAGTTATTCAACATAATGAGACAAAATATTGTTTATCGTGCAGCCGCAACATACATGCGACGACTCTTGATTTGGAAACCGCCTAATAGATCACTAACGGATGTCAAATGTTGACTTCAGCTTCGTATGTATGACCTAGCACGCAGGAATAGTGGGCAAGATGATTCCGCCAAGAAAATGCACTTCGGCAAAAAAAAATGCAGAAACGCAAATGTCGAGCGAGTTAAGGCAATAGTACTGCTCACTTTATGGAATATTTTACAAAAAGAGAGCCTGACCTTAGCCAGAGCCCGCATGAGGGGCTCGTTGTCCTGCATGCGCCCGGCAGTATCAATGAGCACCACATCGAAGGCGTTCTTGCGAGCGTGGTCGATGGCCATGCGCGCGATATCGGCCGCGTCTTTCCCGTAACCCTGAGTTGAAAATTACTTTAAAAGTACTGAACAAGTACAAACTCATTAAACATAACATACAAGTAAAAAAATAAATTTCACATAAAAAACAACTAGCAAAATTTAATTTAACGGCCAACAAACACGATTAGTTCATCCTCGACACATTTGATCCTTACAATCGGCTATGAGATCTAGAAAGTTATTACAAATTGTTGGATTAATACTGCAAATACGAATTAAAAACTTTTGCAAATTTATTTAAATTAACGACTTTTCCAAATAATTTTCATAAATAAATGAACTTGTGATTTCTTTTTCTGACAGAAAGATAGTCAAAACGGATTACATCCATTCAGTGTTACACTCTCCCACAATAAAGCACTCGAGCTCTTCAGGGCCGAAAAACTAAAATGCAACCTTTGGCCTCACAGCCGGGGAGCTCATGCTAGTTAATCCCTACATAGATAGTAAATCTCCAGGTATTCACAATCAGTAGGCTTCCGGCACTACACTGACTAAATGAGAGACACTTGAATCACGTAAGATAAAAAATAAATGCATACGTTGTTGCGGCAAAGAGATAATACAGAAAAGAAAATAGGAGGAGTACCGCAGTACATGAAAAAGTTCACTGACAAGATGTAAGACTAAGTATATCAGTCCATAAGACTACAGATGAAATCAGATAGCGCCAAGTTGGTGTACACTTGGAGAACAGAATGTTGCCTTTACGTTAGGTGGCATGGGACTTGGGTAGCAGCCCAAGAATGGACTTCACCCTGGAACGAAGAAGTAGGCCTGAGAGGCCCAGTGTCAAAATTTAATTTAATTTAATTAAAAAAATTGTATTTATGAACCTCTCTTAATAATAACACCAAGAAAAATATATAACTTTTCTGTTACGTAATTTAAAAGAAAAATAATTGAAAAGTGACAGGGCGTCATAGGCCCACCTAGTCTCCGATGCTGATTATTTTTATTCGTCGTTCCAGGTTAATGGTTCGTTCCTGTTGCCATATTCTATTCTGTAGCAGAGGTGAGAAGAAACCAAGAGGAGAACAGACCACATGCAGCTCACCTGCTCGTATAGATGCACCATAGTTTTGCCGGCGTGTCTGTCTGGAGGATGCAGGGCGTTGAGGTGGTGCACGTGAGTGCGTAGCTGCTCTACAGCGCCAGCACGGAACGTGTCGCACGCCGCTATCAGCACGCGGAAGTTGTTCTCGATCAGCCAAAAGCTCACCTTTCAACGACAAGAAAAACATATAATTAGTACTAGAGATTATCTTTTAGACTGAGGGAGAAATTCATCAGAGCAGTTCTTCCTATACGAGTTGCATACTCTAGGAGAGTTCGTTTAAATACACAATTCTCTTGCTTCGGCCTAATTTGTGGCGATACAACACCAATGCGTTCACCACAAATAACACTATGTACTAGGAGACCAGGCAATGGCCCAAACATCTGATTTTCCACCTTGCACGGTTGAGCTTGACGGGACTTGAAACATCGAGCTACTGCTCTCAAGTTTGCACTCTCAGTCTGCGTCCAAGCAGTCGCAAAACTGTAGCTAATACGTCACGGAGAGCCAAGGAAAAGACAGATCATGCAACTCCTACCTTTCACAATCATTAAAAGAAAATATACGAATTCAAAAACATAAAATAGCTACAAAAAAGCTCGAATGTACTCAGTACGTAACAGCCCTGGCGACCAGCAATAATTATATCTTTGTTAATGAACAATATTCTGCATGACCATGACATGAGAGTAAGAAGTCCAAGTGACGAACACTCGTCAATCTACTAAAGTTCAATAAAATTGTAGACGATGAATTACTTTAACTCTTGGATTTATCATAATTGGCCATTTTTAAATACTTTACAAGTATTTTCACTACCACGAGACACTTCAAATACCAAATCTCACAAAAAATGGAATGCAGTTCAATAAAGATTGCTCCTAAATCACGCTAAGGATAGGTTGAAGTCTTGGAATCAAAATACAATTTTATTATCTGTTGAAATCGACCACTTTTTGGTGGTGGTGAAAGTTGTACCGGCTCAGCCACTTTCATACTATCAGTACGGATCAAAATCCAGAAAGCGTATCGTCATGGACCATAATTTTGTTATGGATACAACCACAATTCACATCAGGCTACGTCAAAACCTTTCAGCATACCAAATCACGTAAGAGAATAAGATAATACGAAAAATAAAAGAAGCTGAACGCGAACAATTCCTTCATCAACTCGAATGAATAAATCACTCTAAATATTGTTTTCAAGCAATTCTTCAGACAGCGCAGGATAGTTTCTTTCCAAATTCTTACGCAATTTAGAACAGAACTGCGCGAGAAACAGAAAAATTGAAAACCACAGAAAGAAAATTCTGGACGTGGAAACAGAAAGAATCAGTGAGAAACACTGCTGCGAGCGCAATATGAAACTAAGCAGGACTCGTGTCTCACCTTGGCGAGGTTGGTGGACTTGCCAACCCCATTGACGCCACAGAAGGTGATGCTGTAGGGGCGGCGGGAGCTCTGACACTCCCTGACGTCTCTCAGGATGTCGAGGCGACGCTTGGGAGTCAGCAAGTGCATCAGTGACTCAGTCAGGGTGGCACGCACCACAGACGTCACTCCTTCGAAGCTGCCCACGTGCTGTCACAAACCAAACACTATCAGTAATATCTTTGCATTACAATTTTACGATATAACTGTTCTCTTTACACGACATCCGCACACAAGCTTCATAATCAAAACACATCGAGGTATTTTCCACTGAGTTTTTGTTAAGCAGTGCTCCCTTGAAAATCAAAATTGAAGAAAACAGACACAAAAATAACCATTACAGTTTTACTGCCTTTGTTATTCAATGCAGAAACAGAAGCTTACACTTGGTATCTGAGTATCTATTTCCTGCAAACCACGGTAGTTCACTAGCCATCTATTGACATAATTTTGAATTTTACCAAACCAAAATAACACGTTTAAATGTTATAAAATACTGAACAAGTACACCCGTACTTGAAAAATTTCAGGTGTTTTTAATGAATTTCTTTCCTTTACTAGTCAACGACGTCTTTTAGGAGTTTCTATACTAGAAAAGGTCAATAACGATAACGAGTATTTTCTAGTAAACCGGCGTCTCTAGTATTCACAATTCACTGCCTACAATACATATATACCCATTCCCTTGAGAAGTCAATACTTAGCCAAAGATAAACACTTTATTTCAGTGCCTTAATAACGGCTTGTTTGGAATTAATTCCCTCTACCTAATTCAGCAGTAGGGAACAAAAAATTTATTTATTTGTAAATAAATACACAATGGCTTGCAATATATATATGTATAATATAGATACTGTTCAATATCAAAATATAGTGCAGTGGAATTCCACTGTTACACACATTTAAAATTATGCACATTCACACACGCTAAAGAATGCATGAGTTGCATCCTAAAGAATTTTAGAGCTGGAACTGAATAATGCAAGAGTTGCACCTGATTATTGGAATGTGTATTTGTTGCAGCACGAATATCATCCAGCACAACTTAACATGAAAGTGTCTCGATTTTTCCAAACTTCAACAATTTTTGAAACTAATCTGACGTACACACATATGTGGCATCTGTTAAAGATTTAGTGATTTTTAGCTGCCTTTTGCCAATTTGACAGAAGTTAACTAAGTTTGTACGAACACGAGTACCTAGATTTATGGTCAGGATTATTTTTCAGTCCCTATGCCACGACACAACAGAACAACGAAAGACTACTATGCCTTAAAACAAAGAGTCGTCCCATAACCGACTTGAAACCCGAAGCATTATGCAGTGTGGATCACTGGTTCGATCTTAATTGTTCACACAGTGGAAAATTGAATATTTCTGGTGATATCAACTCTGTTAATTACAAGTGCATTGCCTAATATTAGGGCAGCTTGTGCCTCCGATACCACCAAACTTCACTGACATCGTCACCATCATCCTTACTCTAAGAATGTTAACCTTAAGAATTTAAAAACCAATGTACTAAATGTCTATGTACTGTGTACTTGATTGGAAATAAAGATTGTTTTTTTATATCGAAAATAGTTACAAGCCCGCACAATTTTCACATCATTTTGAATATGAACAAAACGGAATTCCAAATCTCTCGAACTCCCAGAGGCGTCGTTACTATCTTTGCATAGTACGCCTGGGTGTCCTCTAGTCATCCACAGCACAGATGAGGGTGAACCCTGAGTTTAAGGAGTGACCAGTCATCTCAAGAATGTAGTGCAGAACGAACGCTCACCTTGCCAATAAGCTTGGTCTCGACGCTGGAGCAGAGTTGCGTAGCGATCTCTGCAGCGACGTTCTTGCCTATGAGCAGGTCAAGGAACTTGTCGAGCACGGGGGCGACGTCAGCAGCATCCAGGGTCTTGCCGCTCACCAGAGACTGGAACAGCGAGAACAGCCCTGCACGCCACAACAGGGTATCAGATCACAGCCACGAGGAAAACAGTCAAGAATGAACATGGAATTATAAACGTTTGAGTACAGACTTGAAATACACCAATCAAACAATTGTTTCATGAAAGATAGGGTACGCATTAACGTCAAGTGATTCACAAAACCGCCCAAGACAGTGCAAAGTTATATGCTTTATGTTTTATTTATCTCGATTAACTTTTTTAGGTCTGATTCTACTTGCTTCAAAAACCTCAAAGACAAAAGATAGAAAATTCAAAACGATAAACCTAAAATATCAAGCTTAAACTTGTGTTTGACGAAAACATGGGCACAAATAAAATTGCTTCAATTTAATATGAATCCTTTCATGAGTACGGGATGAGTTAATTAGCAAGGACCTGAAGACTAATGACAATGAACCAACCTGATTTTTTGGTCTCTGTGTCAGCAGGCACATCCATGTTCCTCAGACTCCCTCCCAGAGTGCCGACCTGTGCGACGGACGCGTTCATAAAAACACTTAACTAAAGAACAGGCATCTACAGTCGCTTCCTTTCTTATTACAAACATATAAATAATAATTTTCTTAAATTTCGCCAGTCTCAATATTTAATAGAAGTTTTCCTGATGTTGGAATACTTGAAGTACTTTATTCAGAACAAAACCTTCGTATAATGGAACGATTCTTGCTGTGAAGAGCTAACTTCATTAACGCATCATATGTACCTCTTGTATTGCAATGAAGTTAAATAATTCTCTACATTGCTTTAGGAACAACAGATGGGTGTTAGCATATAACTTGTACTACTCGTATTCTGGTATCCACCACTTCACTAAAATTTGACTAAATGATGAAATTTATTCAAAAGACGCGACAAAGTTCTGCAGTCTAATTCAGAAGGGGACGCAATTAACGTAATCTAAAATAAGGACCAACCAACTCGCAACTGACCTGGTCAGTAGCAGGCAAGTAGTCTGGGCGCGGCCCAGTGAAGCTACTAAACGCGTCTCCACCGCCTTCATCACCACCCTTGCGGGAATAGTCCAGAGCCGAGCTGTCCTTGTTGGCAAGATCCCACACACGAGCTTCTTTGCCCTGTTGACAGCCAGATTATTTTTATTAACAGCCATCATTTATTGCATCAAAATAAATAGTTTAAATCGCAAAATAAGAAATTGAAATAAACTTGCATTTTTATTCAAAATATTCAAACGCATGAATGACGTGGTGCTCGACAACTAGACCTATGATAAGTATTCAAGTTTACTCTACACTCCATTAAAGCCGTAACTTTTACCAGTGGACAAAGTATTCTAAGTACTTGACTGCCCAAGACTAAAAGCTCATGGTTCTCCACACAAAATGACCCATTATCAATGAATGGGAAACCTACTTTCTTAGCGGGTTTATTCTGCTTGTTTTGTTTCTTCTTCGTGACGAGTTTGCCCTGGAAGAGCATTTGCCTTTGGCGTAGAATGGCGTCAGATCCCAACTCCATGACCCCATTCGCATCGCCGTTGGTGGTAGCAGAGCCTCCGTTGACAACAACCTCTTCTGCAGCATTGTTTACGTCAGAGCCGCTCCCGTTCTGAAGCAACACACAGTCAGCCAACAAAACAATGAGAGGACGTTTGTTAACATTTTGCTGCATCCACTAATAAGACACAGAAATATCAGATCATCAAATTATGAATCATTTAGAAGAAAACTATACAACTTCACCTGTGGAGTCAGCTATTCATTGAATATCTGTATCGGCAAAATCCGACTAAACTTCCTATATTAACTTTACTTTCTAAACTTTTAGAATGCACCATCAGAGATTGAACTTGTGTGAAGTCACACCAGCATATATATGAAACCATTTATCATGTAAAACATCAAACATCAAATTACTAAGACTTATGTTGGCCAATCCAGAGTAAACAGACACTTGATCTTGATTTTAAGATTTCAAAGATGCCCCCTTCAATGTATGGAGTTTGTAACAAGATCTATTGTTGCATCTGTTGTTTTTTATTCAATTAATAAATACAGACTAATAGAACACTAACGTTGCCAATTTTACCAGTGGCAAGATTAAATATCATCTCTGTACTCCTTTTCGCAGATGAATTGTACCACAATTTATGAACATTTCCTAACCACTTGGATCAACCGGTTGTCCCTCTGTGTGCTTAAGCACATTATTTAAGGTAATTCCAAGTTGGGGAAACGTTCCACACAGCTTCAACACATTGACTGCTAACTAGATTTCTGGTTATTATCCTCTCTGTCAATTTTTTCCAACCACTGAGAAGTAGATGGTACTCTTAAAACAAATAAAAATGGCAAGGAAAATGTGTATAAAATGAAATATTTTAAAGATTTAAGCTTTTTTTGAAATTTTTCATGCACACCATGTCACACTAAGACGAGAAAGCACTAATGCTGCACATGTGTGTGAGGTGGCTGTTGTGTTAAAGGCAAGATACACAATAAGCTTGTTACCAGACTTACTGACCAATTAATGTCAAGTTGGTCAAGAGTTCCCAGCCAGCAAACCCAGCAACAAACGATAAGTTTTACAGCACAGTTCTTTTCAGGTTTTATGTGTTTAAATAATACTTTTAATTAAAAGGGGTTTGTATATTTATTTATTTATTGCACTTTGAATCACAGTATTTTAAAATGTTTATATATTCTTTTATTTATTGCACCACAAATTGGGAAGAATGGTTGATACGGGGTTTTTATATCTCCTTAGTGCACCAGAGTTAAATATTGCACCAATGGCTCAGCGAGGTGTACAAAAATCGGCAGCAAGGATCTTTGCACTGAACAATCACTCGACAGCAGAGTGAATAAGTGTTGCCACTCTGACTGCAGGCGCTCGACTACCCCTACTCCACCTGCTGACGTTCCCTCAGTACATAGGGAACCACGCAAGCAACAGATTTTAGTGCGCATACCCAAGGTAGCAAGAGGAGCACCCCTAACATACACGTCCTACTGAAAACCTAGTTAACGACTAGGTCGTTCACAAGCTCACCTCTCCAGTGCTGTCACGTGAGTCAGAGTCTCGAGTCTCTTCAGTATTAGGACCCTGTTGTTGTTGCTGCTCCTCTTCACTGGTGTCGTTCTGGGGCTGTTGAATTTCTTCAGTTTCTGGTATTTCAGTATCATCGTCGTCGTCCTCTTCATCATCGTATTGTTGTTGATCCTGAGATCCTTTCCCTGCACAAAGAAGCTTTTTCAACAATTTGATTTCACAAAAGTACACAGAATTGCTTCTGCTTATCTTGCAAATCCTGACAATAACAATCTACTTTGCTGCTAAATTGTACAGTACATAACTTATTTAAGTAAGAATGTTCATGAATTAGGCTAGAAATTACTATTGTATGATATTAATATACTTCAGTCGTAATAACTTTCCTTAGCTCTTGTGGACTTGGAAGCATAATTTGCACAGTTGATTCTGTGTAGAAAAGCGGGAATTTGGGCATTCTTAAATAAAATTATATTTGACTGAATAAAGACTGGAAGCTAATCAATTTACATGGATTGACTAATAATTATGTAATTTCACACACATAAGTAAAACAAATAGAGCATGACGCACTCATTTGGGATGCAGTCAGTGAGAAAACGTCTTCCAGAGCCCACAGAACACATCACTAACATTAGTGCCTGAGCTTATTGACCTCAATGCATCTGAATGTCATGTGAATCTAGCAGACGGTATACACGATGAGGGTTATTATTCAAATTTCTCCCAAGTATCTACTCCAAAATTTGAGTTCCTTTTATCTTTAATAATTTATGCACCCATGGAAGATTTGAGAAGACTGTATGTGGTATTACAAGGCACAAAATAGATGAATATGTACTACTTTAACTGCAATGTACTTATTATATTAACAACCAATTATTGCTTTTGAAATTGGGAAGCTTATAGTGACTGAAGTAACAGTCCTGACATTTATAAAGTGCACTTTTTAATTTGTGTAGCAGTTTCTTGATATACCAACAGAACACACACAAACCATCCCAGCTGCAAAAACTAGCTACTTGTAGCAACTTCAGTCACTAGTACCATGCTAGGAAGCTCAAGCTTACACATCTCAGGAAGCTCAGCTTACACTACTTTTCTTAAAACAGATTTGCAGTCTAAGATATCTAAATGGGATATACAGGCCTCATGGGCAACTTACAAAGAACCTTATTTTTTCATTTTCTTTATGAAGTATACAAATTTTAATAAACAAGAATAACCACACGATCTTTGAATTTTTATCTTAAAGCAATGTTGAGTAATTAAGCATATAGAGCACAAAAACCTGGGATCTTTTTTATATTAACTCACCTCCCATATCGCATATATCGTGACATATGCAATCCTCACGAAGACATCACAATAAAGTAAACAGAGAAAAATAGCAAAATTGCAAGTAACAATTCAGAGACAGTGCTTCGAGAAGTGCAGTAGTATCACAAAGAGAATAGTAATACATAAGAAACTTATTCTTACCACCATGGGAACCATTGTAGTTGTTATTGCACTCTTGTTGGTCAGCCGTGATGCTGCCCTTCCCTGCACACCACCAGTCAAGCACGAGAAGCATGAGTAAAATACACCATTAAACCACCCAAAAAAGCAAGAAAAAAGGAGGTTATTTGTTAAAGAAGAAAAGACAGAACCTTGATCAAGTTCTACCGGTTGCTCTCCAATATCTGAAAAATGTAAAATACATAGCTATTTAAAAGAGATGAGCTGAAGTTTAGTAAAATGGAAAAATAATGCTGCAAATATACTATAAGATAAGTGATATCAAAACTTCATCAAAACATATTGGCACAATGATACAAAGATGGAGCATTTTGGAAACAAAGATACCCTTGGAGTAGCATGAACATCAAGAAACAAATGTACACGTTTTGATAGATATTATACAGCAACAACAATAGAATAAGCCCGCAGAGTCCATAGAAAAATCGTAGCAGAAAAAATGCCAGAAATTCTTGCAACGATGTAAGGTTGAACAGCCCAAAAGGTCCATAAATTTGTTAGCATCTATCAGAAATTCGAACTTTAAATTCCAACAAAAGAGGCTGCTCATAATTAAAAACAAAAATTTAAACCCAGAACAAAAATGCTATTACCAAATGTGACGAACAGTTGAAAGCTCAAGAAATGAAAAAAACTGCATTTTGTAGGTTTTAATAAAGGAAAAATATTTCTTATTTGTGGACAGACAAGTAAATATCTGATAATTACAAGGGCAGACCAAATATGTAAACTTATCACACAAGGGTGTGCAGTAATGAGATGCAACTAGCAATCTCAACAAAACATCACTCAGTGGCTAATACAATAATTTTTTAATGCACAAAGTGACTGCTTAACCATTTGTTTCTTAACTGAACACTGATGAGATGATCTTACCCTTCTTTTTTTTCTTTTTCTTCTTGCCGCCATCACCGGCAGACTGAAGGCTGAAGAGTCGTCCCTTGTGCTCAACCATGGATTCTATGGTCTTCTTGGACTTGCTGCTCTCCTGGAATGTTCGAGGTCGCTGCGGCATGCTCCTCAGCAGCTTACTCTCAGCCTCCACTGCCCGGAGCACCATCTGGTACTCATCCGTGAACTCGAAACTCTGATACAAATAATGATTCTTGTTAGCTACAGATATAGAAATGAGATAAGGCAATGTAAATTAGTATAATGCACTTAGATTTTTTTTTCTTCAACAAGTTTCAAGGGCACATAATACAATACAATTCAACACATATCAGTGATTGTAAGTATCAAGAGAACATGAAATACATACAATTTAACTTGTGACACCTATGTAAACCTATTAACTTTTAAAATTTTATCCAAAAACAAGACGATCATATTCTCTTAAAAATGTTAGTTATTGTAGTGAATAATCCTGAATTTTTTGTGTACTATATACATAAAACATAATTCATTGGGTGTATTTATATCATAATTGAAGATATTACATAGTGTTAACCAACAATATCAGCTAATCACTTTGCTATTTAAACTTCTAAGAAGGCATACTCAGTTATGTGTATAAAATACAATTCATTCTTTATGATGGCTTCTGTAACTTCATTGGTTTATATTTACACTACTACTAATAATTATATTTTTACTTGAAAATCAGATGATAGAGCAATTTTCTTAGTATAATTTTTTAAACAATCCAAATGTCAATAACTCTAGATAAGTGTATTTAAGAATGTTAAAGCATAAAAATGCACATAATGGTCATGCTGCCTGCAGGAGGTAAATACTTGCAACTATAGCTTGAATACTACATACATAAGCACAATGGGCAGTTGCTTTCCTCACTCAATTGCAGCAACTGATCACATTATTATTTTGAAACAAATAGATGTTGTCTCCAATAATCAAAAAACATGTCAACCTCTTGCAGATGCATCATAACTTATTCTTTTGCACCCAGGAATGGCAGAACAGGGACACAATTGCATCTCTTAACAGAAGCATTTTGTCTAATGCATGAGAATAATTGACTTCCTGAAGCCAATGACAACTGAAGCTTAATATGCTGTAAAAGCGTCAAGTGTCTGAACCATCACCTCAAATCAACAAGAGGCAAATAAGTAATGAATTCATAAATCAGTTATTGGTATGGAGCAGGGGTTGGAAAACTTTTTTACCCATCAACCCCTTCATAGGATATTTGTATTTACATCAACCCCCTCCATGCACACACACATACAAACAGGTGAAAAAAAAATATTAAACCATTATTGACATTTTTGATGACCAAAAATAAAGAGAAATGTTATAAACCCTCAATCCCCAGGGGTCAATATCAACCACTTTGCCAACCCCTGGTAGAAAGTAAAAAAATTTAAGGTATTTATTTTTATAAACTTGATTTGACAAACATCTTATAGTTGATGTCAACCAGTCACTACAGAATGAACTACCAGTATCATACCTTAATATTATTTGGTACACCTTAAAACATATCTTGATGAATAGATTAATTTCTATCTAAATGCTTAGGTTAAGTGAAACTTGCATCCTGAAGATTATAAAGAACAAGCAAAACACTGAACAGGAAGCTTGTTAGGCTTCACTCTTACCTTGAAATAATCCTTTTGTTGGAGTTCATTGAGGTACATATCTCTAAATTTCCTTTGTATATCTGAGAGGAACTTGTCTATGTATGACAGCTGTAGTATTTTTTGGTAAACAACCACATAGAGCAACTCAAACTCATTGTCCATGAAAACTTTCAGTGCAAAATTTTCATGATTGTAGATGCTGGTTGCACTGCTTCGCTCCTGAAAAAAAAAATGCTATACAATACCAGATTTTCTCACAAGCTTTTAGAAAATGACAACTCTTGCAAAAAAAATAAAAATAACATAGTGCATAATATATACAGTAACTTAGACACATCTTTATTTTTCTGTCAAGGCTGGAGGTTTTAAAGTTCTTATTATAAAAAAAATTAAATCAACAAATGTATCAAGGCATGCTATGTTCTTCAATAACTTTAGCTCCACTGTTCCCCACTGCACAACTTGAGCAGTCAACAAACATTCAATATATTCACTGAGCCTAACATTAAATGATTGGATCTACTTCAATAAAACAGCTTGTTTGGACTTATTTGTCTTTATTGCAGTCAATAGGTTATATAAAAAATAAATATATTGGGCAATTATTTTACAGGTTAAATTTTAGAAGTACAACTTTATAAACTATCATCTCTTCCCAAAACAAAAAAATCACGTTAGTGGAATAATCTGAACTTTAGACATCACTCAAAGCAACAATTATCAATTTATTTGTGAAAAATAATGCACAAAGACACCATAGTTTCCATCATACTATGCTTCATATACTTCAGTAATAAGGATTTGAGATTACTTTAGTTAACAGAACAACTATTCAACTGTTACTATATAAATAGCTCATATAATAACACAAGCTAAAATTTGAATTTATACAGCAAAAACGCATGTACGGAAAATTTGTTTCATGCAGGACTTACATTCTATCTACATACCTGGAGAACGACATTTCTGATGAGGGCATTTATAGCAGTGATGGAAGAATCCAGGCGCTGTGCAGCATCCTGGAAGTACCACAGGACAAGTCCCCCTTTTGTTATAACCGAAAAGAAATCTAACATCTTGAAAACCTACCATAAATGTATTTTTTAAAAACGTCCGTACCACTACAAGTACGCAGCACTCAATGTATCGTCACTTTCTTTTACGTGCTTACGTTACACCTGCTTAGCCAGATCTAGAAGATAGAGTGACGAGTTCCGAAGTAAAACGCCATGGGAGGATACAATAATTTGCTGGATTACACCATTATTATGATGAAAAAATATTGCTTGACTTTTAATTTTCCGTAATTTGTGCAGATCTTGATTCATAAAAGGGTAATAAACAAATTGTTGAATGAAATTTAATAGTGAAATTGGAACAAATTATATAATAATCAAGAATTTATTCATCAAGGTGAATTATACAGCAAACCATCAACCATTTTTCAAGACTTTAACTCACATAGATGATAAAACTCGTTCTTAAAAACGATAAATCTTACAAAATATTTATATATTACATTCCAATAATTCCAGGAAGGTATATTTTCTCGATTTTTCTGCAAAACTCACAGGATTCTCCTCTTGTCAACGCACCAAATGTGGTTTTTTGTTTCTAAATATTTTCTAAATTTCATGTTACAAAATGGTTAAAGACGTTTCTCATGTATGTATATATTTAATTTAATAGTTATACTTTGAATGTTTCTTGTATTTGGAGAAGCCAGAGGAATCTTGGTTTATTATTCTAATATCTGAATGATTATAACAATAAATATTTATACATGGTTCTATTTTCTTGAAGTGTAGATACATCTTTTACAAAGTCTATAATGTATAATATCTTTCCACACAAGCTATATCAAATTATATATATATATATAATTTAATATCAGTCATGTTAAATGAAATAGATTGGTTAATAAATGTGAAACTAATTATGTTCAAAATTGAACTTTTTTTCCGCATTTACTTCATATATACTCGTAACTTTGTAGCCAATAGAAAAAAGCAAGTAATTAAAATTGGTAGAAAATGACTGCACTCAAAAAAAAAAATTAAGCTCATTCATTGTAAGATTAGTCTTTCGATCAGATTAGAGACTTTTCCCAAAGGTATAGACTCATGTTTGTTAAAGAGCGGACATTGCCAAGAACAAGGAAGTGCGAGAGCAAGAACGGTGTCTCAACAGTGCTAAACAAACCCACCTACAGCAACTGCTTTGTGCTATGGCATTGAGCCCCATACCTTCATTGAGCTTCAACGGCTCCTCTCTGTTCTATCGCTACCCGATCTACCTCAACGGCTCAGCTCCTCTTGGCATCGCTCAAGTCACGTTTCCCAGGAGTACGCCAGCCGCGTTCATTCCCGCTTCTTGAGACTGGATGAACAGATACAAACTGTATCTTCCGTTGCTTTACACAACTAATGGTTGAACTACAGCCGTAACAGCTGGAGGGATCAGAATTTCTGTTCTACGATCGCAGTTCCCTTCCTTCACAACACCTGCAGAGTGAAGTAAGCTCTTAGCTGCTGCACAAGTGTTCAGACACTGGAAACATAGAAGGCGGGACTATATCGCCAGACACGCAAACTCTTGCAGCTCTCTGGTCTCCGAATAGATAACACAAAAGCATTAAATGCGACCGACACGCAACTACAAGTAGGGCTTCAATATACAGGTCCTTCCCGTGCCATCCAAAACCCTTAGTCCTTACTTGCCCTGACACTAACTCCTAGTTTGCTCTCACTTTAGTCGAGTGGTTGTCCTTGTTCTGCGCATGTCCCTCGTTGAGAGTCCCTAAGCAGCACTTGAATTTCTCATGATTATGAAGCAGGAGACCAAGAAAACGACTATTTTCTTTTAGCTCATCCCTACAAGCCTCTGCCTCAAATCACGCCACAGGAGAAAAAATGTAAATATGACAAAGTGTACTCATTAATTTAGTTTTATCTTATCGGTGTTGAGCTATAAACTACGCCTTTCTTCAATAGTATTCGATAACTTTTTTTAGACGGCATGGGACTTTGTTATCAACCCAAGAATGAAATAAACGGCTCGTTTCTATTGCCTTATTCCATTCTATTCTTTACCCACAAATACCGTCCCACCTCCATATCTCTCGCTACCATTCTGTACAACCAGCTGTAAATACATTCACGACCATTATTTTACGAAGTGCTACAGTCACATATTTTTCTTAGGCGTTTATGAGATCTTACTAGCATCACACCAATTACTTGACACAGAATCAGATATTCAGCATTACTGACTGCTTCAATATTATCAGCACACAGCACTGAATTTGTACTACAAACTGTACGAGAAAATGTTTTTACAGCTGTGTTTTAATCATGAGCGGAGGAAAGAGTAGGCCTTTGAAATCAAAATTTCAGTAAAAATTCTTGGCCAATTACTTTACACCTCACGAAATGAAGACTTAATGATAACCAACGAGGAGAATTCAACAGAAAATATATTTATTATTAGCTACACGACAAGCATGGCACACGATAACATCCTTATCTCTTCAAAAGAATTTAAACTTAATACGAGTACCAGCTTACTCAATAACAATAAGTTTTTATCAAGAAAGATAATCTTAAATAAACTTAATAAATGCCCAATATCAAGCCTGTCGTACAGAAACCTACGTGGAAAAACAGAAAAATTAACGAGACCAACAGGATAAACGAGGTTTTTAAAAAAAGTTTTTCTTTGGGAACATCAAAATATTGTCACGACATAAGAAATGCTTGCCTCCACTCACACGATGTTACTATGGCAGTTGCGCGCAGTGCTAACTCCAGCTTTTATGCATAAGAGACTTGCTGTCTCACTGAACATCTTCCGTTGCTTTACACAACTAATGGTTGAACTACAGCCGTAACAGCTGGAGGGATCAGAATTTCTGTTCTACGATCGCAGTTCCCTTCCTGCACAACACCTGCAGAGTGAAGTAAGCTCTTAGCTGCTGCAAAAGTGTTCAGACACTATAATGTACGAATTAAGTATTGCACAAAGAATCCGTATCAAATAGCAAAAGGTAGCTCCTCTTCTGCATGACTTGCTCAACCCACCTCCACTACACTGCTAAGAAATTACCAACTTGCATACATTGGTGTCCGTAACTGAATATTACCCCATGGTAAAATAACCCTATTTACAAATAACCAATAATACAGAGAGGCCCATCGGCCTCTGTGTGTATATTAATTGAAATTTCAATTGGAGTTACCAGATCAATATACTAGAAGTCATTAAAGCAAAAATTTCAAATAAGGAGAAGGGGCAGAAATAGTAACATAGCATCTTCGCTTGAACCAATTCTATGTTCTATCTGAGAAGTATGGGCAAATTTCTCATTTGTATGAACTATTGTACAACTTGTGAGACGATGCTTCATGCACTTCTTACCATGTGCAAAGCCTGTAAAAACATTCGATGACCTTTTTTAAGCCCTCAAGCTATTGACGAAAATTAGGACAGACCTTTTCATAGTTCTTAAATTCTGAACACAATTTTAGTCCAAGAAGCGTCAAGAATTTTAAAGCTTCTCAAACATTATTTTCGTGAGGGGTGACATGGGCTCCAACAAACATTTGCACAATATTGAACTTGAAGTCAATGGATGACAAGCACTAGATATTTCATTAAATAGAGGCCGATTCTGGTCAATTCGAGGGATATGCCGTGAATACTTTACGTCTGAAGAAATTATCACTGCTGTAAAGCATCAAAGTCATACCCAACATATGTGAATATTTAGGAGTTAACAGAGGCAGACAAATAGAATAAAGACTTTTGCTTCTTCATTTTCCCGTAACAAGGATTAACAAAGAGGCAGTAGAGAGCAAAGAATCGCATCATCAGTGAATTTTCCCACCCAAATAATCACAAGCCAAAAAATACTGGTGAAGTCACAAACTCTCAAAAATACTTCTCATTCAACCTTAACAGGAATTTGGTTACTACACGCCATCACAAGGAAGCGAATCCCCATTGCATACAAATTAGGATACTCAAGTGTAAGGATTAAAGTCGTCTCTCGATTTTGATCATAAACATTGGCGGTTCGGATTGAAGAAAATAAAATCTTAAATATGGTAAAAAGCATCAGTTTGAAAGTACTTTAACACTAACAACAAAGTACGACGCAGGAAATAAACTGAAACATTCTAGCAGGTAGGAAACTCTGTACATTTACTCCCACTGACATTACTTGACTATTCACGCATACCATTTAACAAAAAAATAAGTTCCCAAAGGCGGTCTCGGTGTCGATGCAACAGCCGGACACAGGCACGAGACAATTTAAAATATTGTGAAGCCCTTACTGAGTATGTGGACCAATAGGTCAAAATAGACCTGTTAGTCGAAATATTGACGCCTAATACGATTGAGTGACGCAAGAATGAGGGACAAACGCAGGTAAGATGACTGGCTGCTGACTGCACTGCGATGAGAAGCATCACTGAGGAAGAGCTGGCGCATCACTGAGGAAGAGCTGGCGCATCACTGAG
>VCRD01002721.1:2613-18096 GCA_006783055.1 Trinorchestia longiramus
GTCTCTCCATTTCGTGGTCGCTGCAATCCGCTGTGAGGGATGGACAGCTTAATGATTGCGCTCCTCATTGCTTCCTTGGTCCAACACTAATTCTGCAATATATTGCGTTTTTGGTTGAGCTTTTTGCGGTTCGCTGAGTTATCCGTGGCTGCATAATGAGAGTACCTTGCTGGCACGCACCACAGCGAATTTTAATCGCTTGTTCAATTGCCGACTAAAAGCAATAATAATTCCATTGTAATCCCACACGTATTGCTTGAACTGCCTGTTTGCTTCTAATATCATGTACATAGTTCATAACATACTTCCACGATAGTTTGCTGCTACGTTGTGCAACATAAGGTCGTTGTGTGAATGCTCTTTTGAGTCAATGTGATTGAGACAAATTCGTTAAAAATTCTAGATCCAAAGATACGTGAAAGATATATGAAACATGTTCTTTGAAATTCCTTCTGTGCATATTTCTTGCAACCATCAAAATCAATCTTGTAGAGGACTACTTCTTTGAAGCTGAAAACTGCCTGCTAGGTAGGCATGAAATCTTCAAAAAAATGCAGAAAATAATAATACTATGGTTAATTGTAGTTTCCTTTTAATAGATATAACAAGAATTTCTAGATTACAAGAGCTCTTTTTGTGTTACTGAACATAGAAGCATCAATTGAATTAACTGCCCGCATCGTTTCACCTTCTCACGGTGATCGCACTTCTAACAATGGCATGTGCACTGAGGCTGAACACTTATTTCTGTTCATTGAATTCTGTCACTCACTTTTAGTCCCCGTAGATCATATTTTGAATGCATTGTTCATGCTAGGAGCTGAATTCGATTGCTATTCAGTCTACTTTTATGTACATTTGATGACGATATGCTATTTTTATGTGAAACTGTTGTTGCCTAGAAAGTGAGTTCATATTATAGCTGATCTTTTCAATAAGTTTATGAATAAATATTTCATAAAAAATTATCACCTCTATGAATTGATCGTACAGCTTTTGTTATTTTATTAATTGTAATTACGATTACAAACGAACTTCAGTTATTCTTTCAGGACGTAAAATCGAGGCCTAGTTTGTTTCCTCTGTATATATAGACGAAATTTATTCCAGGGAGGCACATAACTCTTCGTCCGAAAAATTGTTCGGTTTGTAAACATGTAAGTTTTGTCGACCCTCAAAAGTCGGAAATGGTTTAGAAGGCCTTTGCTCGAATGTTAGAGCTCTGGAATTGGATTTTTTAAAACAAATCGTTCCCTTCAAACATATTTGTCGGATTCTTTATCAGCCCCTTGTACCAATTAGTGGAGGGAGCATACGTCAGAATTTCTCTGGACACAAACTTAGTCTTCCACTCCAGTCCATGTATTTACACTAGCAGTCTTGCGTCTCTTTTGAACTTAATGGAGCCTCTTAGTCACCTTCAATTTAAATTATTTGGTCTAGAATTTTTTTCTGCCTCATGTAATTAAATTTTAATTCATCTATTTGTTTCCCCTTTTTTCTTTCATGTTCTTACCTCAATGTAAGGAGTCACATCTATCTCTACTGCATCCATTCTTGACTAGAAAAATATGCATCCATATCACCCCAGGGATATAAATTACCGCAGGGATATAAATTACCCCAGGGATATAAATTACCGCAGGGATATGAATTACCGCAGGGATATGAATTACCGCAGGGATATGAATTACCCCAGGGATATAAATTACCGCAGGGATATGAATTACCGCAGGAATATAAATTACCGCAGGGATATAAATTACCGCAGGGATATGAATTACCGCAGGGATATAAATTACCGCAGGGATATGAATTACCCCAGGGATATAAATTACTTCAATGTTATAAATTACCCCAACAACGTAAATCACACCCCCGAAATATATATTAGGCCAGGTATATAAGTTACTCGGAAGGTAGAAATATACCCAAAGGTAAAAATAACATCAAAGGTAGAATTACGCCAGAGACCAAAATTTCCCTTATGGTAGAACGAAACTCAAGGGCAAACTGGGCGTTTTTTAGGACTTGATGTGCATCTGTACTCGTCTATGCCAAAAACATTTTTTCATGATATTTTAATCCTTACAAATAAAAAATGAGGATGCAAGTTATATATGAATTCAACATAAAAAATACTAAATTTACGCCAAATAAACAAATAAGATGAAAACGACGCATTTTTTCAGCAATAATGGTCGGTAAAGTTGAAATACGTTCAGTAGTACTCAGTACTCCTGCTTGCATGCTGTTAAAAATTTCTCCGGGTTATCTTGAATAGAAGAATTGATGTATACCATTCTTTTGCAGAATACGTTCGTAGCGTTAAGAAAATAAGAATCAGTGTTCTATACAGATGATGACCAGAAGCGTTATTATGAACTTGATGTCATTACATTCAAGATCAAAGTTGATTTATAGAATATATTGGTGTGTTGATACGCTAGGTTGTTTACAAGTTCTTATTTTCTAATGCATGTTCGTAAACGTATATAAAGTTTATTTTTTATATGATTAGAGACCTTAGCTATACTTGTGCTGCTGTATCTGAAGTACATTTACTGTTAAATAATTCCATTGACTAATTCTACAGGGTGTTCTAGAAAAGTGGAACCCTCTGTTTGAATGTTAACAACTTGCTACCTAATTATCCGGTTTGAATGCTTTTTTTAGCTCGATGCATTCAATTGTTTTAATTATTTTCTGTCTTCACAATGAAAACTAGTCTCATTAAATTTATACTTTGAGTGCAACTTCTTCAAACAGGCAAGGATTTTCATAAAACTTTGTTGGTAAACAATGAACTCAAATGATAGAATTACTTGAATTTTTGAATCATGAATTATTTAAATAATAAAAAACATTGAATTTTTGAGGTTCCCTGGAGTGAAGTCCCTACACTTCACTCCATAAGACTTAATTTAGTGGGGGACTGTATAACTCCCCCCGTAGACTGTAGTAGATTTAAGGGAAAGATGACGAATGAGTTTAACACTCACAGAGAAAGTGCACGGATAGAAATACATGTAGTGTAAAAGTTGAAGGAAAATATTTGTAAATGCATTAGGGACAAACGGTCAGCCAGTTTAGAGTAAATAAATTTACCATTTAACTTCAATTAATGGAATTATTGAAGATTTAATACATTTTTTCCCATTAAATAACGATCATTATTTATCGAAATGCTTCTTTGCATTTTGTTTTGTATTCATTATACAAAAAATCAATTCTATCATTTGAATATGTATTTATTCAAAAGTGTTTTAATATCTTCTCACGTTCTAAGTAGCTACATCTAAAGTGCAAGTTTAACAAGACTCTTTTTCGTTGCAAAAACAACAATTTTTGTACATAAAATTAAAAATATACATTTATGTAAATTGGAATTACCAAACTATTAATATTCAAACAGAGGCAGTGATTTTTTTCAAAGTAAAGTAATGGAGTTTTATTAAGTGTAAACTCGTTAATGCTATTTAACCTCTACATGGGTTCATTGATCGGATGTGTACATTATTTAAATTTGAATGCCGTGCTTTTCAAAAATGGAGTAACAAGTTAAAGTTTTACAAGCTACATTAGAGAAATATTTTCCCACTGGCTTGTGTAGCAATTTTATGTACTCCCGAAGCGGTTAATTAACTAAGAGCTTTCCGTCTTCGTTAGTTGTTAATTTTGGGGAAAGTTTGCGCTGGGAAGAGTTATGGGCAAGTCCACGAAACATGTTCGCCTAATTTAAAAAAGCTCCTAAGCTTGTTATTTAACTCACTTTTCAAATGAAGGTTTATTAAGATTATTTCTGACTCTAGGACATTATTACGCTTATAAATAGCATTTTATTAAAGATCGTTGGAATTTCGCACAGTAGCACCCAAATATTTGAGAACCTGGCTCATTTTTCGAAGTGTGTGTAATCAAGAAATAAAAATAGGGCTTGTACAATGCTCAGAAATAGTACACCAGACTTGACAGTGTAACAGCTGGAATTTTGGAGTATGGTAAAACCAAGCAACATCAAAACCATGCAAGCAGAAAGTCACGGTACGTTCTGCAGAATAAAGAAATTAAAGTACGTGTATTACGAAAAATGTTGAGTTCTGGAGAAAACGGAATCCGATTTTTCTTTATTCATTTCTGTTATTAGTTCTTATCACAAAAAATGTTGTTAATTTGAAAGAAGAACATTCAGTCTTAGTCGTACGCTTGTTTACGACTATCTAGCAGCCTTGGTCTTATTTCATGCACGTGTTTGGTCCGTTAGTAGAATGCAGACCTCACAGTTGAAGATTGCGCCGAATACCGATATAAATGCAGCAAGTAAGGAGTAGAATGATGATTATTCAGTTTAAATCAAGGGAATTAGTGATGAAATAATGACCCTGTATCTTGTGAAAATCTAAAAATACTTCTCCGAAAGCACTAAAAACCCACAACCCAATGGAAACTTGAAAAACGACGCTTGAAGTTAAAATTTAACCATGTATTTAAGTGTAAGTAGGCAATAAAATGGAGCATCGTTGAGTCAAAGTTACCTCAGCAGAATGTAATAACTGGAAGCAGAGGAGAGAAAAGTATGGTACCAGCGTTTGGAGTTCAAAATCGCAATGTTGATTCAGGGTGCGACAACGTAACTTCCTTTTTTCAAAGCGCTTTGCTTTGAAAAATAGAAAGTTGTGTTGCCGCACCCTACATATGTGTGTGCAGCTCATAACGGAGTGAGTTAGTTTTGTGACGTTTCTGGCAAATCAATGGTCAATTATTACAATAGAATAGTCGGCAATCAGTGGTCAATTAGAGATTTCAATAACTCTGTTAGGGTAAACCATTTAATTCATAAAGGCTACAACATTTGGTTAAGGTTTTATCGCCAGAATTATTGACGTTGTTATAGGTTGGATAATGTTATGTTCTTCACGAAATGGTCAATTAAAGTATTTCTGTGAACACCGCAGGATTTGGAACGATACTAAAGATCACAGTTGCTAATTTCAGCAACTTCTCAACATAAAAATAACACTAACAGGCCGGAAACACATTATGGTCTTTCAACAGCAGTACTTTCAAAAGTTGTAACCTCGCCATTATGACGCTCGAATAAACCAGATAAAAGGACCCTAAACGGAAAGGATCCAAATCGAATAGCACCAGTTACCTTTCCGGCTTCCAAAAACGAATCACAAAAATGAAGTTAGCAGTATATGTAATCATCATCAGGACACGAAACAGAGCTGCAGAATAGCTGAAGGAATGCTTTGTATTGAGCGTGTCGTGGCCTCGTACTCATAAACACCTCATTTGCCAGAGTAAAATTCGACTTCTTTTGCCAACCGCTCGCCGAGTTATCGTCTGACTCCAGATGTTCTCTTGAAAAATCACTGTCATTCATCCGAGTTGCTGTAATTTGGCCAACATCGAACACGGCTGCCCCAAAAGCAGATCTAATTTACAGACGAAAAATTTATGCCTTTAAAACCATGCTTTCGCAAGCTCCCCATTTCCCTGATGCCGGAGAGCTGACTCTGCCTCGCGAACAGGATACCGGCTTTGTGTTCAGAATGATACTGTTCCTTTACAGCATATTGCGCGCTTCCACAGTTTTCCGGAATTGTACGCTATGGCGTGTACGAGCAGTAATGGGAATGGTAGTCTCGCTGTATAGGACACTGCAAATATGCGTGATATTGGGAATTGTATTGCATGTTCAAGAGATATTGAGTGTTCAAGTGAAGACAAGAATGCTTGTGTGTGTTTAGAGGGCATGCAGGTCCTAAAAGTTGAGATCTCGTATGTTATTGCGTACGCTTTCCCATTCTCATAAAATTGACTTGTGTGTCCAAGTAAGAAAGTCCGTTTGAACGTCATTCCTACAATTTAATTTCAATTATTAAATCACTTATTTTCAGGACTGGTATATGTTATTATACATATTCTTTGTACCCCGTAGTATATACGAGTACACATTTAGTGTAAATGTAAATAATTTAAGCATGAAAGTCTGTTATGAGCTTTTTATAATGATTATATATAAGGGTTGTATGGGTAGTTGCATGAGTGGGCCAAGAGCTCGGTGAAAAAAAAAATAGTGTGACGCAAGGAACGTTTTTGAAATTTAATGAAGAAAACTTAATCTATCATTTCCAAGAACGTCTTTAACATCAATAAAATCTTTCACGAACCATGTTCACTTTTACGCGAAAATTTTCTTAGATATTATTTTTCTTGAAGATTTTTCAGAGCTTGCGTCGAAGTTTTGAATTTTGATGTTTGAATTACATCAATTTATTAATTTCGTTTCAAAAGCTCTGATCCTAGTCACGCTATTTTGAATTTCAATTCAATATTTATAGCTTCATATTTTTCTCATAAAAAATCAACTTAAATGCTGGTCATTCATCTAAAAACGTACGAAAGTTAATTCATTAATATTAAAAATCTCTATGTTATTTGTGTGAGCAACATAGATTCAATGAAAGAGTTTGCAAGTGCACCTTAAATTAACTTTGCATTGAAATTTTTCTGGTGTGATCGGCCCACTTCTTTCAATAAGGGGGACATGTGTTGAAGCTTTATTGAGGTAAATAAAGTCAGTGGTTCCATTCATCCAGCCCCGGCGGCAGCAAAATCAGATTTTCTCGTAAGCCTTTGGCAATTGCGCCGCATGGTGGTCCGATTAATGCATGAATGGACCGCTTCGGCTGCTACGAACAGCCAGCTAGACCGGTCCATTGAACCTTCGATTAGGGCTTGAAAACTGTGGAGCTTTTCATTTGCTTAACCAAGACTTCCTAAAATTATGAAATGCTTTCTTATAAGGAAGTAGTATCTACGTATTTGCATCAAATTTTTCAATGCTTATTCTTCTACACACGAGGTGTGTGCATGCAGTTCTTCACACGATGTGTGTGCATGTCGTTCTACGCACGAGGGGTGTGCATGCAGTTCTACACACGGGGTGTGTGCATGCCGTTCTACACACGAGGTGTGTGCATGCAGTTCTACACACGAGGTGTGTGCATGCAGTTCTACATGTGCGTGTGTGCAGGCAAGAATTTGGCTCAGCATTCTGTTGTTTCTTGCTCTACATGACATGCAGAAGGGACGAAACACTGGAAGAAAAGATATTTCTTCAGTACAATTTGATTATACACTTTCTGATATTTTCGTATCTGCGTATCCAATTCTCATTTGGAATAGTTGCATCTTCTAGTTTGCTTTTTGTAATAAAATTTTTAAATTGTAGAGACACTATGAACACTCTTTATAGTGAAACGATTGTTATGTAATATGTGATGCCGAAAAAAACTTATTTCGCTTATTCCTTTTATGTTCGTAGAACTATCATGCATGACGTTCAAGGAACTATGTATAGCTGAATAATAATGTTTAGTGTTGGAAGTTTGCTATCCCGCGGACGTACTCGGATTAAACAGCTTTGCAGAACTGGGCTTACCCACTCCGTAGATTTTACTTTGCTGCACCTTAATTTCGGCTGTTCCTTTGATTTTAGTTTATTGCTCGACTGTAATGGCTTTGGAGAACACGATGCCGAAGTAAGACTTTAACTTCAGTGCGTTTAAGTTATTCGCTTTCTGCAAATTTAATTTCGCGGTATTTTTAAGCTCCTCAGTATTTTTACGACGCTTTTACTTTAGAGATGAAACCCTATTGATGTGGTGTAAATACGCTAGCTTATTTGTAAAAATGTGTAATTTTTCTGATAATACTAGTAACTTAGCATCATAGACGAATAATTCCGTTTTAAATTTCGCTCACTAAACTATTACTTCTTCTACCGTGTTAAAATGTCTGCATTCATGACAACTACTTTCTAAACATCCCTCCCCACCCCCATCCTGGATATAAGAGCGTAAAACAACTCAATGGGAATGATTCATAGTCAAAATTTCTAGTCGAAGTAATCGTTTCTTGAAGCAGTGAAACATTAATGCTTCTGATTATTCAAGAGTGCGTGAGCGGCATGGAAAAGTTTTATTTTGCTTATGAGATCTTCAAAGCAAGAGAATACATATTTGTCTCAGTTCCCGGGAGCTCACATGACTCATAAAAACAATGAATATTGAGCAGGAAAGCAAGTCCTTTTTCAGCGCGGGGCGTTTGGTTTTGAGTGACCAAATGCAAGTCTAAAACATAAAGTTCTCCAGCGCTGATACTGGTAGACCAACTGCACCGAAGAAATATTGGATTCTGATAGAGTTAGACACGGCGGAAAGCATGGAGTACGTGGCTTCCTTCTAGAGGTGAAATGCAAAAATTGTTTGATTTGTTTGCATGTTTCATTGCGTGAATACTAGCTCAGAACTGAATGTCATGTTCAACGTGGAGTGCTTTTTTGTGAATTTATCTTTTACTGCAGCTCAGGTTTTGATGCTAAAAGGTTCATATTTCCCAGTTGATATTGTTTGTTTTAATTTTGTGCCGCTCCCTAAATCACGTCAAGATTTTCAATGAAGCAACATTAATTAAATTTACTGATTCACTGTGATAGCCTCCGCAGGGACTTTTTTCTGATGGTGATCTAATTTTATCTTCTACTTTTGCGGCGACTTGACAGAAAAGGAAACTTTTAGGTGTTCATGGCGCTCGTTTGATCGTTGTATTTTATTTTCAATTCTGAGTTCTATGATCGACGACGCGGGTATTTTTCAACGCCTATGTTTAGCTGTATTTAGAAGAGGAAATTGAATTTAAGGTTCTTCAAAAAAAGTGCTTATAAGGTAACACTTTGTGGGCATTTTAGATAAATTCATTATCCAGCGTCGGAAAGTATCCAGTAAGAAAATATCCTGTTTAAAAATTATTCAGTAAGAAATCATTTAGTAAGAAAGTATCCAGTAAGAAAATATCCTGTTTAGAAATTATTCAGTAAGAAATCATATAGGAAGAAAGTATCCAGTAAGTGTGTGTCCTCGGCAGCACACTATTGAAACGCCAAAGTATGCGTAGCTGTGTACGGCAGATCCAGCAACGCATGCTTGAATTTATTTCGACTGCCAGGTAATAATCATCTTTTTTCTTCCTGTGAGACAAGCGGACTTTACGTCTGAGTGACTTTCTACATCAACATTCTTGAGTTTTTATTAACTATTGAATTGTGCGATCTTTCTCACTGTTTCTGCCGAGGTACCCTTAAAACGAGTGCAGTTGTATTATTATAGGAGCTGGAAAATTCCAGTAATTATTGGCATAATGATAATTCCAAAAACTGAGCGAAATTCCTCAGACATCTGATAGTTTTGTATAATTCACTACATTTCAAAAGAAGCAACTGACGAAAGAAATCAACTCTATAAATCAGAGTTGTAAGCAGACTACCACCGCTGCCTAAAGCAGTGCTTGTTCTGTAGATGAGAAGAACTGCGCCCAGTGTACACTATAAAATTCATAAAAACTTTTATTTCTATGTATACAACGTGGATATTGCGATATAACGTGTGTATTGCTCTGTAACGTCAGTGTTGCCATATAACGCGTGTATTGCTCTGTAACGTCAGTGTTGCCATATAACGTGTGTATTGCTCTGTAACGTCAGTGTTGCCATATAACGCGTGTATTGCTCTGTAACGTCAGTTTTGCCATATAACGCGTGTATTGCTCTGTAACGTCAGTGTTGCCATACAATGCGTGTATTGCTCTGTAACGTCAGTGTTGCCATACAATGCGTGTATTGCTCTGTAACGTCAGTGTTGCCATATAACGCGTGTATTATCATGTGACACAAATATCACTATGTAACTCACTGATTATTATATAACCCATGCAGTGCTATATAACGCACTTATTGTTGTATAACACATTCATTGCTCCATAACGCGTTTATTGTTATGGTATACAACACTGTAGAAGCAGGTCGGGGTTGTTAAACTGATCATACATGTCAGGCTGGTCGTTAGTTTCTTCTTAACAAGATACTATTTGAGCTCACAATAATATTCTTTTAATGTCAGCAATTTTTCAACGTTATGAAGCGAACATTATTCGACAGCGAAGAGTCTCTTTGCTTGAGCAGCTAAGGAATATTTGATGTAGCTGATGCTCAACGTTTATTCTATATTTGGCCTCCACATCTTGAAAAGCAAATAGGAAGTCAGACTGTATGTGAAGCTCACCTCAATCCTTGGTGACCTCTTAAAGTCTGACGTCTTCAGCCATCTTTTCTCGCTGGGAAAAATCTTCTCTCATGAAATGCAAAAGATTTTCTCGTTTGAAAGACAGAGAACCACCTCTTCATATTGAGGAAAATATTCTCGTTTCTGAAGACATAAAGCTATAATAGTAAGGGTACCCAAATCAAATACTTCTCTTGCCAGACATCAGCTCGATTTCAATGTTGCTGAAGTGGAAATTTAATACAACAGGAACTCGTATCTTATTGCTAGAGAATACTTGTTGCTCGCTATTGATTATGATGTATTTTTTGTAGCAGGAATCCTTACTTCAGTAACACCTCTGATCGTTGAATAGTTTGAACCAAGGTTAAGGAATGAAAAGACGACCTGATGTCCGAAGGATTACCGATGGATTTTAGTACGGACATTAACAGGTAATTTATTTGTTCAGAGTAATAAGTCTTATAACTGAACTCATATTCGTCTTTGCTCCTGACTTTACCACCGTGATGAAAAATTTTCTAGTGGCTCCAGGGGAGCAAGAAGCTTGACCTACTGACTCTTCAGCTCCAGTTCAAAAGCTCAAATCCCGCAAAGCTGAAAGCAGAAAATACTGCTGCCCTAAAGGAAATTTATTTTCGTATGTGGTATTTAGAAGCCCAGAGCAAGACAACTAGGATTTGCTCTTCTTCAACAATCTTCTTTAAAATTGGTTTTCCCGCTGATCTAGAGTGAAAAATTCTAGAAAATACCTTACTTAGATAATACTGAAAATCACATTTTCCTGCTTACGTAGTTTTGTATATTGATATCACATTTTCATTGAGCGCTCTGGATTTTTCCTTCACATACAGCACGTAAGTTTGGTTTTCATGCAGATTTCCTTCCCCATTTATAATCAATGTAAGACTATTCTCACTCAACAGAAGGTACGTTACTCACGTAAATAACTTTAATATGCTTTTTCTTTGGTCTTCTCTCGAATTGACTCGTGACCATAATATTTGCTAGTCCAGTGTTTTTTGATTTTTATTACCCGTATTTAAATCAAGATGAGCGCACCATAACATTTCTGAACTGAGCACCGTCGCATTACCAAACTTTTGTTTTCAGTTAATGAAAGCTTATCGAATTGAAGTTTCATGCGGATTAGTTTTACTGACATGAATTTCTAAAAAATCTTTTTTCAAATCAATAGCCACTATTCGTTTGATTTTCAGCACGACTTTGCAACTTATTTGCGCCGTTTGAGGCATAAAGACCATTCCTCTTTCCAATTTGTAGGGAGCATCAGTTCGCGTCACAGAAAAACTATCTTTTTCATAGCTCCTCCCTTTCATGGCAAGGAAGAAGTCTTGTTTACCGACCGATAGAATGAGGCATCATTCAGGAGCAGCTCGTTGATTTTACCTGTTTTGAAGAACAGAGCGCTCGCTTATGGAAGCTGTGTTGCGAAGAGGGAACAAAACTCTACTGCAAACAGGAGCCTCTTTTACCCGTCACCTACCAGGACTTCTACTTCGCAAATTCCTCTCACTTAAAATTAAATACTTCACTGCTAATTACGTAATCCCTAATCGGAAACTACAACTATGAGACTCTGATTTTATTTAATAGTAATTTTGTACATTAATTCAGTAGCTTGTAACCTCTCGATATACTTTGTGAAAGCAAAGGCTATTTTATTTGTGATTTTGATTCGCTTGCTACCAAAACAACTGATAAATTTCTGTAAAACTTTGGGTCTAAAAAATTGAGGCGCTTTGTACCACAAGGGCGAAGACACCACCAGTTAGAAAATCCGTTTTTAATGGAACCGAAATCTCACCGCTGAGCTTGAATCTTTTGTCCCTTCAGCTAAGCGAAACTGTTCGCCTTTGATATGTACATAATTAATTATATTATGAGAATTTCCATTTTGTAAACTTTGTATGACGATTATTCAAAACTTGTTTTGGCGTTTTCGCTCATGTGGCCTGCAAGGCTTCTATTTTTGTATGATTTTGAGTCCGATAATATTTTATAAAATTATACGGGCGATATATTGCAGTGTAATTTTAATTCCATCAGAGTCATCGCTCAAATTTTATTCGTGGTTTGATTGTTTTAACACTAACAAAATTTGAGGTGGTGTCCGTACATTGACGTTCGGGTTGATGTTCCTTTTGGATGGAGAGGCGAGTCTGAACAGTCCTACCAGCAAAGCGCAAATGGACTCTTCCTAAAGGATGACAAAACTGTTACTCAGACTAGAAGCTCAGATTTATGTTTTTTATTGTTCCTGAGTGCAACCGTGATGTGCTGGATAACTCGATCTTGACGAGTGTCAGTAAGATTTTAAGGCATGAGTTCGAAATGCGATCAGAAAAAATCCTTTATGCTATGAAAATTTTACAAAATAGAAACCAGAGTTTACTGATCAATCACAAAAGTTTCATTCTGGTACATAATTTTAAAATACTGTCATTTAAAAAATATTCGGATATTTTTCTTTATATCTTATCGAACGGAAAACGGCTTATCCTGTAAACGTTGATGAATTCTATGTTTATTGACCTTTCATAGTGAAGGAACTTCGTGGCGTTGAAAAAAATTTGAACTTTTTTCTAGCACAACAGAATCCCTCAATCTTTGAATATTAACATACATACATAGTTGAAAAATTATACATAATACAAACCGAAAAAATAATTGAAATTTCGTGTACGAAACCTACTTGGTTAACATAAAAAAGGGAATAAATCTGAGCTCAATGTCACCCTCTTCTCCATATTTGCATCTGAATAAAAGCAAATAAATAATACTGAACACTGTAACATGAGACGTCTTTGGTGAGTTGGTTGGTGTTTGCCGGGATTTACATGTCACTGGAAACACGGTAGAACTCTAAGTGCGCTACCACGTGTGAGGTGGTCAACGCTAATGCAGCGATACTGATTATACGAACGAAAAAAAGTTCATGCTCCATTCTTCAATCCTTGTTTCATTGGATAATGGACGATGAGGAAAACGAATTTGAAGCATGAAATATTGCATTATTAAATACTCCACTTATGAGAAGATCCCTTCCTTCGGGCTCTCTTGCCCGTCTTCCCGCCGTTCATTAACAATACTCGTCCTTGTTCTTTAACAGAGTTTTGCTGAGATTCCCTCAACATTTGGGCGATCTTTTTTGTTCTCTTTGGAGTTCTCATTACCTCTTATATTAAAGGTTATTGACTGACGGGAGGATAAAATTTCGTACAGTGGAGAACGTTTGAACGTACACTATTTTATTTCAGCGCTGGAGGTCGCTCAAAATCGACTGGAGGCCGGGAATGCGATAGATGAGATGTGAGGTACAATGACCAGATCGATTTGGGAGTTCGTTACCCCCGTGAAATGCGAAACTTCTATTTCTGTAACTTTTATTTTTTAGCTTTATTTCTTTAACTTCTATTTCTTGAACTTCTATTTCATCGTATGTCGAGTCCTAATATATGCTTGTGTGGTGTAAACTGTTAAATTTACGTCACGCATTAAGCCATCTATAAACTGAAAGAAATTTATGATAATTTTCTAATATTTGGTGTGATCTAACCAGATAAATGAAAAATGATATTCTGCTTGGATTGCGTGTGTCTGCAAAATGTTTGTGCTCTTCTTTGGTGATGGGCATGGTATTCATCGGACAAATATTTTTAATTTCATATAAGTTTAATTACTTCACTCTACAAACACAGTTACCCTTACAGTCAATGGTCTATGTATACGTCACGTTTCAATACTTTTGCAGTGCCGGAGCGAATATTCTGTGATTCATTTTTTAAGCTCCTCATTCGTCGTCCATCACAAAAATAAATATATGCCGACAGAACTTACCAATAAATTTTTTTGAAGGCATTGAAATGTTTGTTTCTCTCCGACTCATGCTAGCCTCCCAAAGAACTATCATACTTCCGTTCCTTCCGTAGTACAAACTGTATAATTTGTAAAATTTTCCGTATATATTCCGCATCTGAGGAACTGGGCCGGTCACTTACGTAAAGCTATCATTTCCACCAGAGTAGTGACGTCTCCAAATTACCGCTGGTTCTCCAAACTCTCCGTCCAGAAGACTGATAAAACTGATCTATTTTGTTTCATAAAGATCCTGCTTATAATTCTGTCCCACGCTGCCACTTCCTCCTTGATGCTTTACGGCACTCCCTTCTTTTTTCCTGTACGTAATCCCCATACAGAGGATTTGCTCTCGGTTATATGCAGAGCTTTTGAGCGCATGCGCTAGTTGTTTTGACGAACCAGGAACAGCTCTGATGCCTTCGTGAAGGGGTGAAGTAAAGAATTGAAAACAGTCAGGGTTTGGTAAAGAAAATCAAGGTTAAAAATTGGAAATGGCTTGGCCTCTGTTGTGAGTGTAAAATGAAGAATTAAAAATGGTCTGGTTTCTATTGCGAAGATAAAAAAATTAGGCACGGTTTGGATTCTATTTCCACAGTGAAATAAAGCATTAGAAACAGTTTGGGTTTGAACAAAAAACCAAAGACATGAATTGGAAACTGTTTGCAACAATTATTCTTTGGATGAGTTAACTTTGCTTTTCGACCAAAGGTAACTTTTCATTTCATGATAGATATTAACGCATTCGTTCAATTACATTCGTTCGTTCAGTGAATGCTGCTCGAGACTTTATTCACCAGTGAATAATTTTTAGGTCATATTTTAATCTCATGGTTGGAAATTTTGCCAAAACAATATTTCTTTGTTCTGTAAAACAAACCGATTTATTTACTTAAGAAAACTAATTTGATCACCAGCGACCAAACAAGAGTTAATTGACTGTTCTATACATTTCAACGTTCCACCAATTTTGACGTTCAAGTCTTAGTTCAGAATTTCATGTCTACCTCAGTCAGTGTTCTAGCAAATTTTAATTAACGGTATCGTAAATATGCAACTCAGAGATGCGCTTCGAGTATTATTAATAGTGTCAGAACTTTAAAAACTAAATCACTGGGCGAATCATTAGTTCTGTGAGACACATGGTGATGTAATTGCTTTTAAATGCACATAATTAAACATTGTTAACAAATTTTTACTATCATTGTGTCTGGAATGACAAGCCGAATCGTGTAGTTTGTTATCACAAGAAAGAACTTGAAATATAGCTTCTAACTTCAGTTCCCTGTTTGATATGGTAATGACACGATCGTATTCAATTTGTGGACGGTGACGTTTTCATTACTTACCATTGCTAATGGATTACTGGGAAGCTTTCGTGTTGTGGCCTGGAAGGCACACATCATCATTACACAACCCTGGTGTTGTGCCTGATGCCGCCTGCCACAGCCAATTTGCTAAGAAATTTTACGAG
>VCRD01002721.1:32900-68964 GCA_006783055.1 Trinorchestia longiramus
TCCAATTTTGCTCCACGATAACGCGCGACCACATGTTGCAAGAATGACCGTCCAGAAACTCACAGAACTAGGATACGAGACTTTACCACATCCTCCATATTCTCCAGATCTTTCACCTACTGATTATATATAATTATCATTTATTCAAGCACTTAAGCACATTCTTGGATGGTAAAACTTTTAGGTTTGAACAAGAGGTGGAAACGACCTTCAAAGATTTTGTTGCATCACAGCCATTAACTTTTTATCAACAAGGGATAAATAATCTCGTAGTCCGATGGCAGAGATGCATAGCTACTCAGGGTTCATATTTTATCAAGTTTAACATCTCTATTGTTCATTTACCAAGGATTAAATGCGTGCTTTGAAATCGGTCATTATTTTTGTGATAACCTAATATATCATCCCAGTTCTTTTGCTGTCATAGAAGAGTATCCATTTCTCATCACATGTGATGGTTCGATTCAAAAATGAATCTCGTTCGAGCCGAGAAACCAACATCGAGCACACTGCGAGTCGCCTGTTCCTTTGATTTTCGTCAAGTTTATGTGAAACAAACCTGTGCATCTTTTTGACCATTCCAATTGTTTTCAAGTGTCGAGAAACAGTTGGATGAGATGTGTTAAGTTATGATGAAATTCTTCGAACCGTAGTTTTCGAATTTTGTTCAACCAATTGAATTGCTCAATTCATCATGTCGGAGAGCTGGGTTTGGTCTCCCCATTGGTTCATTTCTGATGTTTTCAGTTTCTGTACAAAATCTTTGAAACAATCTCTGAACAGTTCTGGTATCAACAACATCGTTACCAAAAGTTCGTTTGACGTTTCGTAAGGCTTCGGCGGCCGAGTAACCCAGTTTGTATTCCTACAAGAAAATGACTCGATATTGTTGTTGTCAACATAGCCATGGGATTAGGAGTAGTGATTTAAAGAAACATTTTGTCTGGAATAAAAGATAATTAAGATTAACTATATGGATACAAATAATCAGGCTTATGTATAGTTGATAAAGAAAACTATTCTAAATACGACATTTCATGTGAGAAAACCAAATATATTTTCACATAACGTAATCCCAGATAGCTTTAACACATACTAATTCAACTTTCTACTTTAAAAATTCGAAAACATACGACCTGAAATCCAAGGTTAAGTTTATTAACAATAGGTAACATGAAAACTAGAAATACAAAGTACATTTCATTTAAACAATTCGTCAATCGATTTAATGTTTCATCCGCTGATTGAGCGTTGTCTTCAATGGCTGCAGCTGTGAAGTATAACGTGAGTGCAGGCCACAGATGTAATATTCTCTTTGCCACCTGTTCACGAGACAACTATCTAGGAGAGCGAATGCGTAGAATTTTTCGTTAATAAGTATAAGAAAGTGTTTGAATCTTTTCGTATTCATTGAGACGCTTAAGAATTTTTAAAACTAAATGTAAATACTCTCAGCCAAATCTATTATTTCATAAGGAAGTTCGAAGTAAGCTTTTAATGCACATAAATGCATAGAATGACATGTACATCCCTATATATAAAGTTAAAGAAATTTTTTTTGCCTTAATAGACACCGAAGACCACCTTTGCTATCCAACATAACACTTGCATTATCATTTACAAACCCCATGCACTCCATCAAAATATCCATACCAATGTCTGAAATAATATCTAAGAGTATTAATACGATGAACAAAACCTTCATCAATAAGTTTACATTCAGGCAATCAAGTTATACCCGTTTCTTACGCTATCAACAACTACCACGAAACATATTTCAATTGTAGTGACCAAATACAAGAGCAATTGCTATCAGTGGGTTAGATAAGATTTATAATAAGGCTAAATTGAATCTTGCGACGTACGTTTTACTCAGGTCAGATCAGGAGTTGGGCAGTATCAGCGTAAGTTTGGGGAGGTGAGGTTTGATTGGATTAGTTTCACATATCTTGGTTAGCTTCAGTGAGCTTCGGTTGAATTATTATCAGTTACATTCGCTGAGCTAGCCAATGTAACTGAAAATACCGGTAAGATCCGGTTGGATTAACTTCTGTTATTTTGATTAGTTCTAGTGAGTTATGGTAAGGCATGGTTATAATAGGAGAATCGATTTAAGAAGTTTAGATTGAGTAAATTTTATACTCGGTTAGTTGAAGATTAAGAGTTTCAGATTATACAAGTTTCAGATTATGTGAGTTTCAAATTATGCGAGTTCCAGAGTATGCGAATTTCAGATTATGGGAGTTTCAGATTGTGCAAATTTCAAGTTGTGCGAGTTTCAAGTTAAGGAGTTTCAGATTAAGTGAGTCTCAGCTTAGGCTTCAGATTGAATTTCATGTTAGGTGACTTTCACATTTGGCGAGTTCAAGATTATGAAAGTCTTTTTGGTAGATTACATGCTCTATGGATGCAGCTAATTTCAGATGACAATTTCTGACAAGGCAAATTATAGATTCGGCGAGGTCTTGATGAGGCTAGTTTTAGGTACGTAAAATTTCAACTTATTCAAGTTTAATCACAACACAGAAACACTCATCGGAAACAACGATCGACAAATAAATGTTACCA
Source organism: Trinorchestia longiramus (assembly GCA_006783055.1). Taxonomy (NCBI): domain Eukaryota; kingdom Metazoa; phylum Arthropoda; class Malacostraca; order Amphipoda; family Talitridae; genus Trinorchestia; species Trinorchestia longiramus. The sequence goes on from VCRD01002721.1 coordinate 35,469, forward strand.
AACTGCCATGTTAGCCTTTTAAATAACTCATACAGACGATGACCCCAATACCATCCATTCGTTTTAATATTTCAGTACACAAACTATCATGAAGCGATGGCAAATATGTACAATACGAATTCTCCATGACACACGTCAATTTTTCATGTTACTCGTACTAATAAATTACAATCGGATTGATAGAAACATCTGTTTTAATGGGAAAATCTCACGCACAACTGTTCCTCGATAACACAAACAAATAATAAGGTAAATAAAACTTAGAATACAAAATGAAATCCAAAGTAAGCCTGCACATTTAGATCGTACCATTCAAAGAAAAAACATTTCTTTCATTCTGAATTTCGTAAAAAAATTTACTTCTGCATTCGAATGGTGATAGTTTTTGGCGTTCCTTTACAAACTCAATTAATTATAAGTCAACAGTATTTATTAGGCCACTACTGTGCGTACTTCTATAAAAGCACAAATTTTAATTCCTCTTCACAATATTCTTCGTGAAAATAGTCTTCTAATAAATGTTATTACAAACGATTTCGAATCACAAATGAAAATAATTTTACGATATAAATTTATTTACCCCGACGTCTATCAAAAAGCGCTCATTGTTTTCCGCATTTTTTTCATTCAAAAAAAGACGGATTTTACTAGATCACAAATTTAGTCCACAAAAACAACAAATATTTACAATCATTCAGGTCAATTCTTTACACGTTTATTCGTTCCTGTTCTCCGGATTAGCTTTCAGTTTCGAATCAGACCACTCGAGTTCATAGGTTTAGCTGAGCAATTAGACCTACGTCTCACGTCAAAAGGGCTATAAGTAATTTTAGGTGAAACGTGGCTGCACGTAGCTGTTAGCATAATTGAATGAATAATCCCACGCCTTTTCCATCTGTGAGACAGACTTAAATATCTATTTCGGTTCCTCATCCTGGTTGAGCAATTCATTCACGAGATCCACAACAACGTGCGTGGGTCTTGATTGGCTGTGCGATAGAAAGGCATCTGGAACAAAAGAAATGAGAACTCTCTTCTGTATACAATACACTGCTCGTTTGAAACAACCCATCGATGTATGTAGAATGGCAAATATGATGCGTCTCCCAATAATTGACGTTATTTTGACAAACAAAATATACTTTAACCTAATAGACGATGGAATCTTTTTTCAAATAGGAAAATATCTAGTTTTAATAATTTGAGATTGCACGCATAGTTTTCAGTAAATATAATTAATACTTAATCTTGTGTTTTGGCAATCTCATATTCTGATTTTTCTTCATATAGAATAGAATGAGGCTATAGGAACGAACCTTCTGGCCCATTCTTGGGTCGGATAATTACTTCGATAATTATTCGGTTGTTTTACCCAAGTCCCATGCCGTATTTCTATCCGCGTTTGGAGAATTTTTAGTATATTTTACATGAAACTCTTAGTTTGTATGATGCTTCTCAGGTGACGAGTCGTAACAAGTAATTCCAATTAGTTTGTAGTGGCCAACTACAAATCTGTTTTATTGCTTAAAAATAAGTTGCAAAAGATTCACGCTTTTCTATAGTTAACATCTGTACACGTATGTATTTCCCTTGCTACTTCAGTATGGCCAACTTCTTATTGCTTTATTTATCCATTGAATTCGTTTAGGACACATACTGTACATTTGTTATACAATGTCATAAGTGTATGAAATGTTCTTTTATCTTCATAATAAATATTTACTATGAACGTTTCTATGATCATTCATAATTATGGTCCTGCTACGCTTTACACTGAATGATGCTTCTATCGATGTTGCTGAATGCATATTGCTCAACGTATCTCGTACCTTTACAAGTTGGTTACATAAATTGACGGGTAAAAAGCAGTAGCAAGACAGAAACATTTCAGCCCAACAAATTAGAGAAGCGTCTCATCGGACCTCGTGAATTTCGGTTGCAACATTTTTAAGGAACAAAATACGTAAAATTAAAAGAGTGGAATCAAAATCGCTCAAACGACATCTTCTATCAATTGAAATTTTGTCATCTACATCCAAACTGAACACATACCCGTCCTCACCCACTGGTGTGCCTTGAAAACTTTCCACGGTTTATCTGTTATATCTTGACAAAAATAAGGGCACTAATGACCACCCACATCCCCCCTACAGCCGTAAAAATATTTCCCCCTTCAAAATTACGGTACTGAGGAAGTTTTTCTCAAAATCTTAGGTGTAATTAATCCGTCATTTTTCAAACAGAAAAAGTGGAATGCTTTGAATTTCGTTAGACGGTAATGTGGTCAGGAACATATGACCGGATTTACGGATATTGAATGTTAACAATAATTTCATACTGAAAAACTTGTTTTCCAGTTTTCATATCTGATAATCCATTTATTTCTCGGTTTAGATTTGATTAATTTGAAATTATTATAGACGAATGTATTGAAGATATATGACAAATTATCGTGTTTCAAACGACTAATTTCCATGAATGTATGCAGAACTTCCCTTCTGAATCTTACCAACCGATAACATGCCCTAAAAAGTGCCCATGAAAATTCCACGGTTTAAAAGTGATAAAATTAAGGATCTATTATGTAAAGTGTATTTTTTCAGTTTTACCCGTGGTACTATCAGAACCTGAATATTTTTCATGAATGTATATCGAATTTCCATTCTATACCTTGTCTACCGATAACATGCCAGTGCAGGAGAAAAAGGTTAATAACTGGAAAAATGGTGTATTTTATAGTAATCAAGCGCTTTTGGTATTCACAATACAATGTTTATAATGCATGTATACCTGTTCTGATCTCAGTTCAATAATTTTTCATCAGTAATAGATAGGAAGTAATGGGACGGGACACACACAGATACAGAGAGATGGAGATTCACCGTCTAATATAGTGTATAAGTAGACTGTGTAATATACTGAGTACAGTGTATATTATGTATAAATAGATAAAACTCAGCTGACAAAATCGCGTTGCATTGAAACCTTGCACTTTCCTCCTATTTTGTGAATAGCTCGAAACCTTCATAGCTGCAAGTGAGTAATCGGGACAACCTTAGCTTACGTCTATCAAATTTTAGACCAAAATTCTTAGAGAATTCGGAATAGAGATGCGACTAAAATAGACCATGCTGTTTTTATAAAACACATTTTTTTTACAACAAAAAAACATGACCAAAAAACGTGGATATTTTCGTTGTTTATTATTTTGTTTTAAAATAACTCAGCAAGGAAAAGAACCACTTTACAATAACTGTTTCCATGTCAGATTATACAATAAAACAGCATACCCCTTAACTCGAATTTTTTTATGGTTGGACATTTTTCATTTTCTGTGGTTTGATGTTTTGATGTATTTCATTTAATTTACAATGCACCTGTATCACCTTCAACTCCCCAAAAGATGTGTTTTAATAATATATCTTTACTGATGGTCATAGATAAGCGTTTTCTTCCAATTTGATGTAGTTTCTGGAATTTTTATCGTAAGAGATTTGGCAAAACTGCGAGTCTGACTGAAATTTAGCAACACTATAAGTTAACTTTTTGTTGTTCTGAGTACCCAGCACACATCCCTGGTGTGAGGTAGCATTTTTATTAGTGCGAGTGACTCTGAGTGAAAGCCACAATGCCAGGCAGAAAGAAAACTCCAGAGGCGAAATTATTGAACGATGTCCCCAGTGATAGGAAAGTGGCAAAAGTGAAGTGCCTATTCTGCTCGACAGTACTGTCAAAAATGGAAGCAGGATGGTAAAGCACAAAGAAAAGAGCAAGAAATTTGATGAGAAAGTCAAGGAAAAGTATTTGATGAAGGATAAAGGACAAGAAATAGTTCTTACTGATACTAAAACTGAGGAAATATCACAAGGAATAGACAATGATTCATAATCAGACATGGAACTGCAATTCCTCTTGTATGAATCAAGTGCAACAAGTACAGCCACTCATTCTGTGAAAGAACATTAGATGGTTCCTTTTTCACAACAAATTCCAGCACAGTGCCTTGCTCCAGGCCTGATACAGCTACAGCAACATGCACAACAAGCAGACCTGGATCTGTCTCTGTCAGTTGAAGGGTGGAAAGCACTAGTGGACTACTTGCATTTTTTCCCACAGGAGAAAATGCAAGTTGTCCACTAGTGCTGTCCACCCTTCATATATAGTTGTCCACTAGTGCTGTCCACCCTGGAGTGCTTCTAGAACTGTTCTAGAAGCACTCCAGTGACTTCCACTCTTGCCAAAGCAACAAAGACATCACAGCAGAAGATTGCATCATGCACATATGTTGACAAAATGACAAACACAAACAGTAAGTATAATAATATAATTATTATATATTGGATACACTAATAATGCATCTCCAATGTCATCATTAAGTTAATTGGATATTATTTCTGATTATTGCACATACAAATTTTTCAAAAAATTTGGCCCCCCATATACACACACTGAGGAAAGTGAGGAAACAGGGTGTTGAGTGGGGAAATCTTGATTGTACGAATACATATGTTCACAATTAATGAAATAGTCTATAATTTAGTTGAAAAGTCAATATGGCAAGGATAGGTCAGGAATTATTAGGTTTTCAAATGGAAAATATGTTTGTACCAGTTACTCCGACATTATCATCTATACACTTTTGCTTACCCCTGCCGCCCTGCGTGTTATTATAATCCATTACCATGACAGGATGAAGCTCAGCTACAGTTAGCCAGGGCTATCTATGTAAGTGGCTGCCCACTCCGCCTGGTGGAGAACAAGTTGTGGGGAAAGTTCTTCAAGACTCTGAGGCCATTTTTCAAGATTCCAAGCTGGGACATAATTTTAAAGTCTTCTTGAAAAGGTCTACCAAGAGTGCTCTGCAACTGCTAAGGAACTAGTAGCATCTGCTTCTAGTGTTGCAGTGTTGTGTGATAGTTACACTGTCAGGTAAGGACTGTAAGAATATGTAACATTATTGTCACTTATTTTATCTAACTGTTGCCTGATTTGGCTGATTTTGACCACTTTTACATACTGAACTTTCGGTCACTTCCCTAAGAACATCTAATTAATCCTGAAATACTGGCTAATTACAGGAATAAGGGGATCACAAACTTCATAGTGACAGTCCCAAATGCCATCTTTTGGAGCAGCCTTGCAACAGGTTAGTTTCAGCTAAATAGTGGTCAAACAAGTCAATTACAAAAATAACTTGAACAATATAATGCAGTATTTTACAGACACCTCCTATTTTAAGAAGAGATGTTCAAATTAATAGCAAATTCTTTGTATTCCTCTTTCAATGGTCCTAATGTTTCTTCCCATGTTGGATTTGACCCACATTTTATAATAGAATAGAATAGAATGAGGCTATAGGAACGAACCTTCTGGCCCATTCTTGGGTCGGATAATTACTTCGATAATTATACGGTTGTTTGCCCAAGTCCCATGCCGTATTTCTAGCCGCGTCAACCATGTCGGCAGCTGGATTCGAACCCGGGTCTTTCGGCTCGCAAGCAGACTCGCTCACCAGTCGACCAAGCTGGTGATAAACCAGTCGACCAAGCTGGTGATAATATAATAATAGCTAATAGATAATAATATAATAATAGCTAGTAGACCAAAATTTTAAAGGTAAATACTCTCGGGTAAAATTTCATGGATATTTCAGCTATCTACCGCAAAAAATTTGACTGTGAACTAAAAGTCTAAATTTTGATGGTGAGAGAATCCAACATGGGGAATCTTTGTATAGACCAGTTTCATTGGTATTTTACTTTAGAAATGAGAAACAAGTTTAAAAATTTAATTTTAACCTGTTTTTGAGGTGCAGAAAGCCACACTGGACAATATATAGCAGATCTCTTGAAGAAAGTAGTGAATGATATTGGACCGATGAAAGTGTTGGGGTTCTGCACAGATAATGCCTCTAAAATGAAAAAGGCTTGGAAACTACTTCAGTTGGAGCATCCCCACATAAAACCATACGGTTGTATGGCTCACACTCTCCAGTTAATATTCACAAACCCTAAATGATCAAGTCTACAGAAAATATCCAATCTAACCGCATTCAAGTTTTCAAAGCAGTCAAACAATCACAAAAACTAACTACTGTACCCAACAACATCAACTGTAGTCACCACAGGGGAAACAACTTATGTTTTGAGGGCCAAACAAATCTGGGGTTGCCAATGTTATGTTTTGTTTGTGGCAAGTAACAATTTATCAGAAGGTAAGGTTAAGGGAGTCGTCTGGTGCACCTCTAGTTGGGGAATTCAATGATAGACGGGTACTCAGGTTTTGTTTATTTATTGATCCGTAGGGCAGCCGGTGGACAGAAGACATCCGTAGTCCACGAGTAAAAGAGATTGAGAACTAGAAGTAATGATCAAGAATATGATCCAGAATATGATCAAGAATATGATCAAATGTTAAGATCAAAAGTGTGATCAGTATTAAGAACAAATGTTAAGATCTAAAAGCAACGATGAGGCGAGGGAGGCGAGAGCAGGATCGCCAGGTGTGTTGTTATCTCCTAAAAGCTACGATCAGAATGACGTCGAGTCACGATCCGGATTTGCTTCTCAGGGGTGAAATTTTAAAAAGAACCATAGCGACAGTTCTTCAAGTACTAAGAATGATTTTACAAAATACAGTGAATTCTTATAATTAAAAATTTACAAGTATCTCGCTTAGAGTCACAAAAACCTAATCACAAAAATACAAGAAATTTATTGTAAAAAGTATGATTTAATTTGTACGCGATTAATTAATACGCATAACTTGAAAATGGAGCATGAGCAGCGATGTAATGCTACACTACAGACTAAGACTGCCAGTAAAATCGAGGTAAAAATTATTAGTATATTATTCATCACTAAAGGTAGCACCTCGAAAAATAGTATTTGAAATCTTAGTTTCCTACCAATGAAGGGCTTGTGAATTATGAATTTAAGGTACACTTCATTTAATGTTTCTCATGGCAACGCAGTTTTGAGTTGAAAATTCATACCGGTAGTCTGGTACTAATATTTTTGTCCTCTTTTGTTTCAGATGGGGATCCATTATCCAGTGTCTGAAGAGTGTATGTATTAACAGACACTCTCTTCAGGCTCTTGCAATCAATGATGATGATGCCAAGCCCTGTTTGAATTCATCCATTAGGAAGCTGCTGCTTTTAGAAGTATTTAATCAGACTGAGAGTATTTTCAAGCTCATGAAGCCAGTGGCAGATGCTATCACTGCCATAGAAGGAGATAATAAGAACCTCTCTCTGGTAATGCAAGTGTTCAGCGATTTACAACTGTCTGAGGAGTGAAGAAGATGCCTTCAGGAAAATAATTCCTAAAAGAAAGAAATTCCTGGTGAAAAGTATTCACCTTACAGCCAACTTGGTGGATCCTCGTTACTGTGACTCTCCCCTTTCTGGTGAAGAAGCAGTAGGTAGTGATTATTTTCATTTTGTAATAACATGTTATTACTCCCTAAATCTAGCCCTTCCCGTATTCTACTGCATATGCCTCCAAGTCAAATTGACGTAAATTTGCCAGACCTAAATTAATAATAGCATTTTTTTACATTATATAAGTTGCATAATTTGCTTTATCATATACTTATACTAAGAAATATTTATTGTTTTTCAAGTGGATGCAATGCAGGAAATTATAATATTGCAACACAACTGCCAGACGTGGATGCAACCCAAATTGTGGCTGAGTTGGCAGATTACAGTTCCAAAAGAAACTTGTTTTTAAAGTCATTTATTTGCAGTACTAGACACAAAACTTCGCCATCTAGTTGGTGGAACGGGATCTGTTGCTCAACTCAGCTGAGCCGTGTTGCCTCAAATATCCTGCAACTACCCCTCTCCTCTGTATCTGTTGAGCGATCCTTTAGCAGACATGCATTAGTAGATTTTGCTGCTTAAGTCCAAACATATTGCTGCTGAAATCCATCGCAGAATAAACCAAGTGCACGGTGACAACTTCATAAGTGAGGATAGTGTACAGGAATAGAGTAGAAAATTTAAATGGCAAACTAAACTCCATGAAGGCGGACAACGGCGCAAGTTTATCGCTACTGTAAGCCTCGTTGTGTGCTGATCGAGTGGTCAACATTAAACAGAGGTTTACAATCAGTGGACTTTCTGAAGAATTTTCAGAAGATTTCAAAGTGTGCTTTGTACACAGTCATACGAGACCTCGGATGCTAGAAATGTTCTGTACACTTACCTTTTTTAGAGTCGGATATTTAAAAAAATAGCCCTCGCACAAAAGTTCAAACTTTTCACATTTTAACGTGCAAAATAAAAAGAGATCGTAGAAACACAGATATTAGAACTTACGCAGAGTTTGATATAAGGTTGACGAAGAATCTATGTCACATTTTACACACTAATATTCCTACAATGACAGTCCAATTCTGGAAACTTTAGTGAAATCAGATCTAACGTTGTTTTTCTTTGGTCCCAGCTATTTTGTTTTGTGGCCCAACTTTTCATGCGATTGTAGAAATATTATATTACCATTCTCTTTATGTTTGAGTTTGGTATGAATTATTACAGTGGGGGCAAAATAATACAACACGTTGATTAAATCGCCAGATTGCACATTTATAGACCACGTACAATTACGAAAATTGGACTACATAAAAACCATAGTATATAAAGGTTAATAAAGTATCTTAAACCCACATATAATTAATAGAAAAATCTATAGGAACATGTATAATAAATACGTGAACAAAAGTTCACAATTCCCGACTTTTTTCTCGAAATTATACATGAAAATTATTGTAGGATTATTCCAGAATGTTCTAATACATTCTACTATTTGGCAACCGAACTTTCGTCAACATTCATCTCCAATAACGTGTCATTGGTACAGCAGTTTTCGTTCTGAAAGGCCGTTAGTATGGGTAGGAATAAGGACATCAGGCAAGATCTACGTGAACATATTTTGGAGCTCCATAATGAAGGTTTGGGACATCGGGAGAAAAGTGCACAACCGTGTGTCCCTATAGCCTCGGTTGGAACCATAATACGTAAGTGGAAATGCCGGAATACGACTCTCAGCAAGCCTCGAACTGGCCGTCCACGGAAGATTAACGACCGTGCTGCTCGAAAGTTGGTCCGAACAGTAGTGCAGAGGTCTCCAACAACTCGTATAGAATTGAAGGATAATCTCAAAGCACCCGGGATCGAAGCCAGCAAACACGATCAGCAGGGGACTACGCCGGGAAGGTCTTCGCTCCGCACCCCTGGTAAGACACGTTTTCTCCAGAAACGTCACGTCAAGACCAGGCTGGAGTATGCCAACGACCATTTGAACAAGCTAGCAGCGTTTTGGAACTCAGTACTGTTGTCAGATGAAACCAAAATCGAACTATTTGGGAGAACCAGCACAAACCATGTTTGGAGGCAACAAAACGAAAAAGTATAAACCAAAGTGCATCATACCCACTGTTTGGAGGCGACTCAATCATAGTGTGGGGATGTTTCAGCTCATCAGAGGTAGGTAAACTTTACATCATCGAAGGAACCATGAATGGCAGGAAATATCGTGAAATATTGGAAGAGCAATCCTACCTTCAGCTCGTTTGTTAAAATTGAAACGTGGATGGAAATTCCAACAAGACAACGATCCAAAGCATACTGCAAACGAAACCAAGGAATGGTTGAGGATGATGAAGATAAACATTTTGGAACGGCCAAGTCAATCCCCGGACATGAATTCGATCGAAAACTTGTGGAGGGAATTGAAATCGATTCAGACGAAAGGTCCCAATAACATCACTGAACTCAAAGAAATTTGCAATGAAGAATGGAATAAGATTACGCTCGGAACTTGTAAAAGGCTGGTAGTGAACTACTATAAACGTCTCAAAGCCATGATTAATAATAAGGGCTATGCAACGAAGTATTAATGTATGTATACCTTGAAATGTGTTGTAAACTTTTGTTCACGTATTTATTATACATGTTCTTATATATTTTTTTCTATTAAATATTTGTGGGGTTTAAAGATATTATTAACCTTTTTATACTATTGTTTATATATAGTCCAATTTTTCTAATTGTACGTGGTCTTAGATGTGCAATCTGACGATTTAATCAACGTGTTGTATTATTTTGCCCCCACTGTAGCTGGTTAAGACTCGGCTGTTTACTTAAACTCCAAATACAATATCCGACCATTGAAGTCGAAAAACTACTCAATGTTCTTTCTTGATACTTACATTGACAGAGTCGCCATGTTCAATGCAATCATGCTCAATTATACTAAGTTATAATAATGATAATGCTTAAGCAGGAAGCTTTTTTACGAAACTAAAAATGTTATGACGGAAACGTGGGTGATTATTCACGCAAGCTCGTATATTAAACACTTCAAGTGCATTTCTGAATACAAAAATAATGAAACAGATGCTGAAATGCGTATAGTGTAAATCTGTGGAAAACATATCGAAAATTTTTCACTCGAATGTCATAAAGAATGACTTTCTGGTGCTCTTTCTCCCGTGAACACACAACTATTCAGTTGTGATGAACAGAAACTAACAAGTGTACATTTTCACCTGTTTCTAGTATAGGCGGCCAAGGGTGCGCATCACCTGTACGTGATTAGATGAGAACACTTGCTTAAATTTCTGTAACCTTGAACCTTGATTGAAGTAACGCGTTCACATCGGTTCGAAGGAAAAATATACAGGTGTATTTTTCAATTTTTAGCTTTTTAATGACTTTAAATGTGTACCGTTGATAGTATATGTTCATGATGGGGTTCAATACTCTTAAACTTTGTTGTTTCAAAAAATACAACAGTCGTTAGAAAAGTTTTCCCTGGAGCGTATATGTACCTAACAGATCAACCTCAGAAGAAAAAGATTGTATGAACATCAAACGAACAAAATTCACTACAATCTCTTGACCAAAGAGCTGGAATCTTCAAATCTTTTCGAAATTTAAATTACATTATGAGCAACGAAACGCAAAACTTAAATGAAACTTCGAAGAATGAAAAAGCAAAAATCAACGAGAAGCCTAAAGCATTTGTCATTTAACACGTTGACTCCGATTGCCGGATTGGTGTAAAACTTCACTTTGTACGCATAGTCACTAGAAGGATCTGAAAAAATTAAAGAACCTAACCTAAGTGGTACACATACGTACCACTTCGGAGTCAACGTGTTAAGACAGCACCATTAATAGGTAAAAAATGAATTCAATCTAAAAATTTTAAAACGTATGGTACTATGCCGTACGTTCTTATTAGCAGACCTACGATACACGAAGAGTACGTCGTCATATTACATTGTCGAACATATGAAATAAGAGACCAGCACCCACATGAATTCCTAACTTTTCGAACCTTAATCTGTAAAATAACAAACAAAACTAAAAAGGCCATCATAACAAGCATGATTCCGCAAATAAAGGACGCTAAACAAAATTTTCTCGTTTGACTAATCAATGAAGCAGCAAACCAAATATGTACAGAAGATATCATTTACGTGGACTTTATGTCAAGATCTTTTCAAAAAATATGGCTCTCATTTCAGTGAAGTTGAACGAGCTAGACTGGGACGTTTACTGACTATCGCCACGGTTTTTATGGACAAACTGCAGTTACTACTCGCGAGAACACTTCAACGACAGTCCAAGATAGACTTTAAAAAAGAACCTCAAATCCAACACTTTTACCAAGATTTAGAAGATTGGAACGTTCAGACATAGTAACTCATTCTGAAAATCAGTTTGATCCCACAACTGCAAATGGGTTAGTCTCCACAACTAACGCAAACAAAACTGGCAATATACGAAATTCAACCTACAAATTGGAAGTTAATAAAGAGCAAGCATAAGGAAATGCAGTACCAAATGCGGATTTCGATTTTCTTTCCAAACGGAATTAGACGAGCCTCTATAACATGGGTAAATAAGAAGTTCAATAGCACGTTCTTGTGTATACACCTCACGGTCAAATACAGCACCCAACTCAACATTCCGACATGGAAACCAGCAGCGCACTAAACGCCACGACAATACTTTAATTCACATCTGTAGCAGGCAGCTCTGGCATTGTAAGAACCACTTTTAATACAACTAAAATCTTGACGGCCTAAAGTCGATGACAAGAACTTGAGTGTAAACGAACTACCAAACCACTAACACAGCAATGAAATGAATGAAACAAGAACGAGCACATATGAGGATAAAGCATTGCCGTTAGTGACCAATCGTGAGAAAGTAAATAACGAAAACCTACCACCCAAGGCGGCTGATAAACAAAAGGATGAACCCCGCAGTGTTGGGCAGTATTTAAATACATTGCATTTAGATCCGTATTTGATTACACTTAAAAACGTGTATTTAAATACAGTATTTAGATACAATATTTGTATATTTAATACAATGTACATTATTTAAATACAGCAGTGGTTCCCGACCTGTGGTACGCGTACCACTAGTGGTACGCGAGGGCCTTCCAGGTGGTACGCAAACACTTTCGGGGACATGAACAATTCTTATTTTGTTATTTTTTACTTCAAAAATGTTTACCGCCTCACACAGAATAATCTGGCCACGATTTGCAATTGTTGATACACGCCACCCACCTTGTCCCAACGTCACACCGTTAAATTCAAACAATACACTTACTTAATGCGCTAATTATTATCGAATTAAATAAGATAAAATGCAACTAATACAACATATTAGCAACCAATACTACATATTGAGTTGTTATTTTCTTAGTTGATTAGAGTGTTCTACTAGTACAATTATGGAAATACAGTGATATCTGATCGAATTTAGTTTCTCTGGAACTAGGTGGTACGCAGCGACTGTACGGGACTTCAAAGTGGTACTTGATCACAAAAAGGTTGGGAACCACTGAAATACAGGGTAGGCCAAAAAGGATACCCCATTAAAAAACTTTTAGAACTCAAAAACTATTTGGGATGGAACATAAAACTTCGTCAAAACATTTATTAGATTTATGAATTTTGCTAAAAAATAGCATATAAGTGTGGAAAACAATCTCTGTTAAGTGACGCCCGTTTTGGCGACAGCACATTTCTAACCTTTTTTAAAATTAGCTCTAACTTTCGTTGATGTGTTGCCGTTAATTTGCTTGATTTCCTCTTGGATGTTTCTCTTTAATTGAACGATTGGGGCAGGTTTATTAATGTAAACTTTTCCCTTAAGGTATCCCCATAGATAAAAATCAGGTATGGTTAGGTCCGGGGATCAAGGCACCCTAACATTGCCATGTCGTGAGATCAATTTTTGCGGAAACAAGCGATTCAAAAGAATTATTATTTCTCTCGCGGTGTGACTCGTGGCGCCATCTTGTTGATCAGTACTTTCCCTGCATTTCAACTTGAAGCAAGATATCTGAGAAACATTTGGTATCAACAAGATGGCGCCACGAGTCACACCGCGAGAGAAACAATAATTCTTTTAAATCGCTTGTTTCCACAAAAATTGATCTCTCGGTATGGTGATGTTAACTGGCCGCCTACATCCCCGGAAATAACCATACCCGACTTTTATCTATGGGGATACCTTAAGGAAAAAGTTTACATTAATAAACCCTACCCCAATCGCTCAATTAACATCCAAGAGGAATTGAGCGAAACATCCAAGAGGAAATAAGACAAATTAACAGCAACACATTAACGAAGGTTATAGAAAATTTAAAAAAAGGCTAGAAATGTGCTGTCGCGAAAACGGGCGTCACATAACAGATTGTATTCTACATTTAAATATTTTTTATTAAAATTCATAAATGTGTTTTGACAAAGTTTTATGTTCTATCCCAAATAGTTTTTGAGTTATAAAAGTTCTTTAGAATAGAATAGAATAGAATTAGGCTATAGGAACGAACCTTCTGGCCCATTCTTGGGTCAGATAATTACTTCGATAATTATTCGGTTGTATACCCAAGTCCCATGCCGTATTTCTAGCCGCGTCAACCATGTCGGCAGTGGGATTCGAACCCGGGTCTTTCCGCTCGCAAGCAGATTCGCTCACCAGTCGACCAAGCTGGTGATTTTTTAATGGGGCATCCTTTCTAGCCCACTCTGTACATTGAAATGATTTCATCTAAATACGAAACTTGAAACGCTTTTAAAAGTAGTTGTAACGCAACTGCTCTTGTAACAAATCCAGAGGCCACAGCTTGATAAGCAGCTGAGAATGAGTTTTCGTGAGGAGTGGTTGGAACCAGGGTTACTAGAATTGTTAGGTTCGTAATAAAAGTGCTACTTTGTGCTTACCAATCTTATTTTTGTTACGTCTTCATCAAGAAGTTGTTCCTATATCATTATTCAATGTTAGTTCACACAGTAATTGATGTTTGAATCAATAGAATTTCCGACAAAAGCTTCAAACGCATGTAAAAAGAATGTATTCTAAACACATTGTGTTCTGCTGCACTCCACTGCTATGCAGTTCGAGAGTAGTGTGGCAGTGTGAAGTAACAGCATGAACTTGACTAGTTTTAGACGACTGCAAGAAAATTACGATCTGACAAAGAGCTTGAGCACTTATAAAATATATATCGTGAACTTCTATGAATTATTACTAAAATAAAAATTCGAACTATTTTTATCGATTTATACATTTAAAAACTTAGAACTTTTTAAGGCAACTGATCCCGATAACGTTAATATAGGGATAGCGAACGCTACCATTCCTCTTCCCTTGAAATTTCTAAATATTGTATTAAAAACAATATAAACAATTAAAACACCGAAAGAGAACTCATTTTAAAAGAAACGTACGCATTAGAGAAAAAGAATCTGCAAAATTTTGGAATGATGTTTCAAAAGAAACAAGCGGTGATGGTCTTCGTTATCCATTACTGTTCAAACTAATGCTGAACCTACTCTCCTTGCCTCATTTTTTACGTATTTTGAGAGTCAATTAACTCTAATAAATATTAATGTAAAAAAGACTGCAGTTGCAATATATTACCTGCCTTGTATTACCATCTTTTGTATTCGAAAAGTTTACTTGCTGACACTTGCTGTACACACTGGAAGTCCTCCCAACGATAAAGTTATAAGTAGGTTAAATTTATACGACAACACTGAAAAAGGCATTATTTTTGAAGGCACAATAAACATTATCATTTTTTTACCTGTACATGCAGAGAAAATGAATTTAGTGACAGAACACGATTCTTGTATGGGTTAAATATATTGAAATAACAGTAAAAACATTGCATATGCCTGAACAATGTTCGGGTAAAATTATATTATGTCAGTTCTCAAAAAATTCTACAATTTGTATGATGTAGAAGTAATATAGTCAACGAGCGCATAATGAGTTTGGAAATACGTTGCAAAGACGCATAAGAAGGTATAAATATAGATATAGCGTAATTATTTAGTGATTTGAAAAATTTGTTACGTTTTCGTACAATTTGTTGATTTATGAGATTCGAAGTTGTTACTATTCACGAAAACCTGGCAACCCTGGTCGGAACTGCTCGGAAACCTTTGTTGCTCGTCGTACGCGTTAGCTATTGTTAAGATGGTTTCTGAAAGTTTTATTAAATGTTCCTCACCCTCTTCAAGTACCGTCAATAGAGAGAAGACTTCACTGCACCCAATTTTTGATTGAAAATATTTTGAAATGAAAGAACAATTTAGGGTTTAACTTAAGTGTGAGTGCATGTTGTGTGGCTAAACGATCTCAGCCGCCATGAACAGTACAACAAATCTTTACTCATATTAAGGTGAACAAGATATTTTATTGTACTATTCTAAGTTATGTAATTCTTTGATAAGTTAGGAATTCTGTATGTATTCATCTTTTTTCCTACAAAAGGTTTTCATTCCTTATTACTTGACGATTTTTTCTAATGATCACGGGAAGAATTCATGACAAATATTGTAATGTAATCCAAGGGTCCATGCTACATATCAAATACTAAAAAATTATAACACTATTTGCTTTTATTTCACGAGTTATGATGTCTCTGTCACTTATTTGAAAAATTTTGCAATAATTAAGTTTCCTTTGTTCTTTTTTCTACGTGGCTGATATTTCACCCCCAATCTATTGTGTAGGGAAATTTTTATTTCTTCAAGCTGAATTCAATATATGTTTTATCATGAAATAATATTCGTGTTCTACGCATGGAGTTCTCAAAATCCCGTGCACCATTTTAATCAACATTGACATTGAACGCGTTTCGCAAGGCTAAAAATAGTTCTACTACGAAATGGAATTCACTCCATGACGCCTTAACTCTGTAACTGAAACACAAAGATAAACT
The DNA here is from genome assembly GCA_006783055.1 of Trinorchestia longiramus. Lineage (NCBI taxonomy): Eukaryota > Metazoa > Arthropoda > Malacostraca > Amphipoda > Talitridae > Trinorchestia > Trinorchestia longiramus. Next base: position 51,740 of record VCRD01002721.1, read on the forward strand.
CAATAAACCTTTTACTGCACTAGAGTTCCCAACCCTGTAAACCGGAAATAAAATTCATTTATGAATATATTTGTGCTTTGAACGCATCGCTACTGCAATCGACCACGTGCAAGAAGAGTCAATTTTCTACGGCCACTTCCTACCTACACTTTTCATTGTGCAGAATAAAATCCATGAACTGAAGCCAAAGCAGTTAAAACATTGTGTCCCACTCTTACAGACAGTTTTTCATGGCTTTCAGAAAAGGTTGCAGAAATACCTTCAGCTAGTTGATGAACCAGACGTTCATGACGCTATTTTGGCTGCAACCCCTTCATCTTTACTTCAAGTTACGATAAGAGGATATCAACAAAGCGTGAGACTGCGACAGCAAAATGACCGCCCAATTTCTGCCTCCAAATTCCAGTCTGAAAGTTCAGCCCACGCCTCAGAGGAGGCAAACTCGACATCGTCCGAAGATGAGTACTTCGACTTCGAAAAGAGAAGCTCGTTCAGTGAATCCTCAATAGACATGCAGGTTATGACGTGTCTCAACGAGTGACAAAAGCATTGTGAGTTTGAAACGACAGCCTTTTTGTTCTAAAAATGTTTCTTCGTTTCAACTCAACTTGGCCGTCTTCCGCCGCGGTCGAGAGGTTATTCTCTCTTGTTGGCTTAACATTAACCCATAGAAATAAACTTAGCGACAAAACTGTTGAACAGTTGATATTATTGCACTCGAATAAAAACTTTTAGTTGTGAGTTTTTGAACAGTATTTTCATTGTGAGTTCCTTATGAGAACTTAATATGTAGGAGTAAAATTGAAGGGTGGACAGCACTAGTGGACTACTTGCATTTTTTCTCGTGGTAAATATAATATATTTTCCAAGGGAAAAAATGCAAGTAGTCCACTCCCGTGCTGTCGCTAACACAGCGCTGACAGAGGCGATTACGATCCAGTAGTTTACTATATGAAGGGTGGACAGCACTAGTGGACTACTTGCATTTATTTCCGTGGGAAAAAATGCAAGTAGTCCACTAGTGCTGTCCACCCTTCAATTTATGCATGACCTTTATAATCTTCAATTGAATATCTTATCAAGAGCATACAACGCACTTTGTTTAGGAGTGTAAAAGCTTCGACTTATATAATATTACTCCAACTGGAAATTAAATTCTTATAATGATGAAATATAAAAGTCCTCCATTTTTAAGAATATGAATTGGAAAAATTACATTTTGTTTGGTTTCGATAATACATTGAATGTTAAGTATTTTTCAACTTTTCAGGTAACTAGATTAAATTCAATAGTGTTGTACCGTCGCAGCCGTTGCAAATGTGTTTCAGGAAGGGCAGAGAATATTTTAGAGAAACAAAATGAAAGAATGAAGACTATAGATTACAAATAGAAGACATTCGTGCAGAAGGTCAGGTTCGAGGCCTCCTCCACGAGAGACACGGAAGAATAAGGTCTACTTACATACAAAAACTAAACCTACAACAGACTCGTCCAACCAACATTGGTTACGCTGAGGTACGTAGCTCGATCGAATTCCCGTCAACGAATACTAAATTCCTAAGGTACGCTAACGAAGACAAACAGAATTAGCGTGCCTTCTTGGGTGCAGCTCGGAAATCTTCTCCCCCCGAAGAACGCCAAGTCCCAAAAATATGTGAGACAATCCCCTTGATCATACCTCTATGGGGCTCTCATGGAATTCATTTCAAAGGAATGTACCTAAATTATGTCTACATATATATATACTGTATTTGATAAAATTCTTTGGCGCATCGTCTTACACCAGCTATTTATGAAAAGAAAGCAGGACACTATAGGTGAAACGTTACGGAACTATATTGATGTTTGTTTTTAAATGAAATAAAGAATAGTAATTATGAAATGATACTTTCTACCCTTTTTTCATTCTTTTTTCTAGGCGATTTGAATGCTGTAAGGGTTGAGCTAAATTTTAAAACAGTAGTAATTATTGTTAGTCCTAGTGCTCAGAATTCTCGTCGCGTTTCAATTACAGTTAAGCTAGTTTCTCGTACGACAGTACAGCGCTCGTACATTTTAAAGTGACTCCCAGACTACAACTAAATAAATTATATCTTAACGTCTATTAAGTACACTCAATTTACAAGTATCTCTTTACAAGTACCGAAATATTGCACACGTAAAGATAGTGGCTGACAACGTGCAATGTAACCTACATAAAATGCAAAAAATAAAAAACATTGCGCCAACTGTAAGATATATCATAACCGTCAATAAAATATGGTTAATGTAAATGGACAACTCTCAGCGGAAGTTTCATTGAAAGCATACGTCTACCACAATTTAGACCAATTTTCATGCAGTAATAAAGGTGGTGGCTCCATTATCAACATCATAGAGCAGCGGTTACCATAATTTAAAACTAAACGAGTAATAGAAATACTCGTACTACAAAAATACTACATCTCACCATCCACCCGCAGTAAAAACTATCAAAATTGCCCTCATGTGGTGGTAGTGATGTGGTGATAGTAGTGATAAGGTATAGTGATGTGGAATGATGTGTTAATATTTAACACGTTTGTTACGATGCAACCCACCGGTGGGTCACTTAGGTTAGGTTCTGTAATTTTTTCAGATCCTTCTAGTGACTATGCGTACAAAGCGAAGTTTTACATCAATCAGGCAATCGCAACAAACGTGTTAATGATGTGTGTGATGTTATAAAGATGTGTGACGGTGAACAGGTGCGTCGGAATGCGAGCAGTCGGGCCTTAGACCCATTAAAGCCAACCGTCGTCGCACGCAAAAATACAAGCATCACAGCACGCTATCGTGAAATGTAAGCAGTTCTGAACGCCTAGCAGATGAAATATGTCCTACGAGAGCCTCGAAAACGTAGGAAACATTGAACAAATTAACAGTCAAAACGGCGAACGGCCACAAGCAAGACCAAGGCGAAAGGAGGGGCCAAAAGTCAGGAGGCGTATTTCTAGAGAACACCAACGGATTATATAAGCGGCAGTCAGGAAACCAAGAAGGCCAATATAGCAAGGCGTGATAAGTGTGAGTGACAGTGCTAGAAGCGACGAGTTACAGCGGCATCTACAAGCTGGAGAAGCGATCGACGTCGAGGCAACAACAAGCAAAAGACAGAAGCATCGGTGGGAGGTAAGACTACTTCTGGAGTAGGAAACAGAAATAAACGTAATAGGGCACCTCTATCAAGGTATAAGCGTAGTAGGACACCTCTATTAAGGCATGCACTTACGGAGGACTTTTCTCTCATTTTAGGGAGGGATCTACGGGAACTACAGGGTCTACGGGATCTATCCGGATCAGGATCTAACGGAAGCTGTCGGAATCTATCGGGAAATCTACATCTACTACGACTACTACTTCTAGGAGTAATTGGATTCTTGGAAAAGTTCACGTAAACTTGGGAAGGTTTCACCGGTAATTCGGAAAGGCTCGGGACTTCAGCACCAACTTGAATTTAATGTGTACGTGATCACTTCGGAATATCTACAACAGGAACCAAGTGAAAATATCAATTGATGCAACTTTATCTTCTTTAAACCAGTGGAAATTGGAAACCAGCGGGAGAAGCCTGAACATGCATAATGTAAACAATACGGTGTGCAGCGCGGCGTGTAGGGCCACTGAGCGTGTATGCGGATAGTGTGTGCGTCCGTGCAGCGAAATTCTTTGAACTGAATACACAATAATAATTTTGTCAATGAATTGGTTGATGAAACTTCAGTGATTATTAAATCAGAAGTATCGTTGGCCAAAATTAAGAGCGAGGTTAAGTGATAGGATTGGAGTGCCTTTTCAGTGAATTTTGTCGCGTCCGTGTGTGCTTCGGATGTTTCGTTAGCTGGAACAGTGTTTCAATTCTGCAACCACAGGGCATTGTGTGATTTAAATAATTATTATAAGTGGAATTGGTCAATTTAAGGAGATAAGACTACTTTGATTCATAACAAATTCACGTATTTTTTCGCGTGTTTTTCCGTGTGTTTTTCCAGTAAACGTTAATCTTATTAATTGTGTTTGTACCCTTCTTGTGTTGGCCTCAGTAATGCATCATATGTTATTCATGTCAGGGGGTTTGGATTCCTCCAATTTGTGACGTCTCTCTCTCTCTCGTTATGAAAAATTGACTGCATTCAATTAACGTAAAATGTGTATGTTACACTTCATCTTGTAAGAATTCAATTAATGCTCGTCATTATTACGTAATTATCCTCTAACCGTGTAAAGAGAGAGCACGTATCGCCACACTCATATACAGGAACGAAAAGAGCACGGCAACTGATGATGATTTCTATGATTCCCTGGAAAATATTCTCAGTACTCCCTATGAAACATGTACCATAGGACCTTGCATAAACTGGACTACTTGTCAAAGCCAAGTACCTGGGTCTAAGCTTACCTATCTGATAAATAAAAAATTCTCTGCCACAACATGTCAGTGAACTGATAACACAGAACAATATTCTTGACTTCGACATAAAAACTCCTGGCGCCAAGATAATTGGATTTGAAGTTACTGACAAGATCGGTGATCACCATATGATACGACTTTGCGCTCCAAATCCACCACCCGAACGCTAAAACTCAACTCAGAAACGTCCTAAACCACTCACGTGCGAACAACGAACTAATGAAAGAAGAGCTCAACAGTTTTCACTAAGAAGTCCTAATTTTGAGAAATGCTACACGATACTTAAAAACCGCCACCGCCAAAAAGCACCACATCCCTACACAGCGAATGAGAACCAATGAACCCTCCATGATTTTCGCACGAAATTAAGCGCCTCATAAATGTCCGGCAAGAGTCGTACAGAATACTTATAAGAACAGAAGTAACAAACAAAACTCGATCATCATGAGTACATCCGCATTTGCACGGCCGCCAAACAAAATAGATGATATACACAGCAAAATGAAGACGCTGTACGAAAACTTGCCTGAAGATCGTCTACAAATACGTGGATGACAGATGACTAAAACGAGGTGCTATTGGACCACTAATCGACCATGGTGGTTCAACTCACAGGGTGTAAGAATTAACTTTGATTAAGGCCCAGTTGCGCCTTCGTTTGTTTAAACCCCTGCTTCGGTAGGCAGTGCACAGAGTTCGAGAGATACGCTAACGCTTGAGAAAGAGAGAGAGAGAGGAAGCTCCGTTACGGAGCTCTGACGGAAGTCCAAGACGGTCCATTAAGCAAGGGTGACGACGGCTACATCTACGCATGTTTGCGCGACGTGGAGACTGATGTCCGGTAGTCACTGAGGTTCCTTCTTCCCAGAGTCTGATTTCGTCTATCCCTGAGTGTGTGAACGCATCTTTATAAGTAATTTCCTTAAATTATTATTATTTATCTAACTGGGTTAAATACTCCTGTTGGTTCACCATAGAACGTTCGGGACATCCTCCATTGAGGCTGCTTAATTAATTAGTTTGTTTCGAGGTCTAGAATAGATAAAATGAAGGATTCAGTTTCCTTTATTTCTGATTTTTTCTGAGCAGACGAACCTTAACTTTTCCTTTCTCTCCTTTTGGTGAGCCTGACTCCTACTTTACCCTTCTCTTTGATAGAGTTTCTTGATTCACCTCTAAAAGTGGCATCATTTGTGCCCACTGGGCTTCGTTATAAGCTTAGGTTAGATGCGTGTAGTCACATTTCTCTAGTTTTGCTGAAATTGAATTGGGATGCAAATTCCTTTGAATGCTAAACGGTGTAATTTATATACGATGCTAGTTTTATTTTGGTTTGCATTTCCAGTATCGTTTGTGCCCTGATCCTAACACCACCGGCCGGAAGCTTGGTGCCTTGCACTGTGTTTAAAACGACTTCTCTTTCTCGCCGCGGCCAATTCTCCACCAGCGTATCATTGCCTTTCTACAGGAGTCGAGTTGCCCGCACCCGTTTCAGTTGTGCTGCACCGAAGCGGTGGAACAGATGCTCCACGGTCGTGGTCAACTATAATTCTAAGACCCGACGGGCAGTGAAGTCTGCTGGCGCTCAGAGCATCCAACCGTAATTTCGTACTACCTACAAATGGTCTCATTCGCAGAATAAAATAATTCTACTTTAACCATTCGATTAAATCATTTAAAGCTCAAAACTTAATATTATACGTTAAAAAGTAAATTGAATGAAGTTTTTCTAACCTTTCTTTATTTTGCCTTATTAAAAACTTATTGTATAGGGATAGCCACTATTAAAATTCCAAAGGCAAAATTCTGAACACATACTGTACTGCAGTATGTCCTTGCAAATACTTGACCGAAATACTCAGAAAATACTTGACCGAAATATAGCAGAAGAACTATAAAAAGAGCTCAACCTTCTAAATCCATATAAATCAACCGGTCTCGGCGACCTTGCTCTCAGAATACTCAAAGGAGACGAAATAATAATTAGCGAGCTCTTATTAAGCACTTTCGATCGATCGCTTGAAACTGGGTCTCGTTTCGGAGCATTGAAAGCAGACAGATGTAAATCCCATTTTTAAAATGAGGAACAAACAAGCACATAACTATCAACCTGACCTGACACCTGTCATCAGTAAAATAATTGAAAGATTATCCAAATTTGGAATAACAAATTCCCTCCAGCTCAAAACCTGAGTACTGACCCACAGCACGGATTTAGAGAATAACGTAACTGTCTCACAAACTTCCCCGATATTTTAAAAGTCAACCGTATTTACGACTCCAAAAAGTCCGATGATGTTGTGTATCTCGACTTTCAATAGCTCATGCCACAGAAAATTGAAGGCCACATACTGTCAATGGCTAAGAAACTGGCTCTCAGGTCGCACTCAACCAGTAATGATTCATGATCATGCCCGTGATTTATCGTACGTAACATCATGAGTCTCTCAAGAGAGCGTTTTAGGTCCACTCCTCTTTGTTACCTTCATTAACGACCTTAACGTCAGAATCATAAGTAAAATCAACAAATTCAACGACGACATAAAACTCTATCTCACAGCGTTCATCAAGACAAAGTAACTATTCAAGTAAGCCTCAATCGTTATGTTCGTATTTTATGACGTACTGCGTGTACTTACTTTGTGAGGATAGTTTCCTAAGTGTTATAGCTTCAAACCATAACATAAAACATCAACAAAATTCGAAAGTATTTATGCATCATAGCAAAACATCATCTATTATTAAATACATGCAGCCTATTTCTCCAATACAATGTAGAAAACAAACAATTGTACCCATACCTATAAATTCATGGAAAGAAATTTTCGTTAGCGAGAATGTCTGCAGTGTTTGATGTCTACTCAGTCTTCTTGAATACTACAACAGTAGTCTGCCATCATGTGTTTTCCATAAGCCTTGATATCTCTCCTCCACTATCTTGATGTCTTGATGAAAACGTTAATCATGTTCATCACTCACATCGCCAAGATTAGCAGGGAATTTAACAAGATGGCTCGTGAAAAAATGTATCTTCAACTTCATGTTGCAGCCTAAACGATGAAAGGTATAAAGTATTGTCTACCAAATACTTAGTTATCAGCCTTTCTGTTTCTAAGAAATTCAGCCACAAATGAATCCTATGCTCCTTTTTTATGTCACACGTCAAACTTTTACCGCTAATTATAAAAGCGGTTTTACCATTGATTATAAAATGCTGTTACGCTAATTCTTCTCAATGGTAAGTGATGATTTCCAGCCTTTCATACTAAGCTAAGACTCGAGTCTTACTTCTGAAGACAGTTCTGAAAAATTTAGGATTTTATCGCTGAACCTACTTTTGCTTTTTCCTCTTCAATTGTAGTGGCTGCAACGACAAACATCAGTTTCTATTCATTACTACAGCGGTACCATAGTACCCTTCAAGCAAAGTAACAGTTCTATTTTTCTGATGTCACTCTTAGCGCCCTTGTCCTGGTCTTCACGATAGAATTTACAAAAAAAACTACTCACAAACGAAACTTCTTTAGCTATCTGGCCGCATCAGCTTGAAACAGTCCAACTTGTCTTCAATGCTACTCAGCACAAGGTGTTTCTCTGTCATACCGTAGCTTAATGTTACCATACGGAACGTATGCTTTAGACTAGAGGCAGCAAACACTTTTCAAACTTTTTAATACGTGGTGCACTGACGTAATTGCACCCATTGATAGAAGAAAACAGAAATGCAACATTCAGTGTAGAAAGGATTACACACGTATATGTTGACATTTTAGTGTCATTTAGCATCATTTTTTTCAAAAATTGGACACAGGAATATAAAATTTTAGTTTGTTGCTTTAATTTTGACCACCAGTACACATTTATGAAGATATAAAATCGAAGACGAGATTCGTCTAGAAACTGTCATTGTCGTAATTTTACTCAGGGGCCCTGAGCCAACTTATGTCATATTTACTTGTTAGTGATAACAAGCCTGGTATTAAAATTGTCCAATTATATGGTTAGTTCATAGGTTTTCTCTCTATGCATTTCACTGGATATTATCCATGAATGCAACATAGCTTTGTGTTGTACGGCATACCTTCTCCCATAAAACACTTCATCATTCTGACAGGTTTTCTTAAACCCTGTACTTTCAAAGATTTTCATCCGTGTTTGCCTATACAGATAACTCACAAATGTTGCCACTGTCCTACTTAATCGATAGGGCAAACCTTATTACAAGTCTTGCCTAGTTTGATAAAAATCAATCACAGAATTCTACACAAATTTGCTTAATTAATTCTCATTAACATTTCCTCTGCTTTATTAGCCTAATCTGATCATGGAACCAAGATTATGAACTGGAGGATACACTCTTTCACTTCAACCTGCAATGCACGTTTGCTTAGCTATTCAGGTACGACCAATCAGCTCCTGAACAACCACAAAAAGTAGCAAAATTATTGGACTTACCTGTTTGATTTCGGAAGTTGCCTTACAATCATATGTTAACTAATAAAGAAATGAAACCAATCAGAACTAATTCTTCAATATAACCCGAATTTTGTAGACGCACCTGCATATCATAAAGTAACGGCTTCGGTATTTTTCCCATTGAAGGAACATCACTCACCAGGGGGTACACAATGGGTTTTACAAAACGGAGTAAAAGATTCGCTTGCACACCGTTGACAATTTAAAAGCTGTATTTCCTAGGTCTTCTTCATACTAGTCACCCATTAGAAATACTTCCAAATGCCAAAGAAAAGCAGAAAGGAAATGTACTAAAAAATCATAAATACTTACCCGACTTCCAGAAGGGCTCCAATATCTTTCTCTGGAGAGCGGCATCTGAAATCCATAAACAGAAACTTACATGGGGCACACATTTGCCTGGAAGTATGAATTATCCTACATCAGCACTCAACCCAGGTCCTGAACAGATAAAAATTATTCGTTGGAAATATTGCACCCAATATTCTGACCTGGCAAACAAAGTTTATTACTAGAGGCAATGCAAAGGTAAACACAAGACCTTTGGCTAGCGCCATGAACACCAAACAGCACCTCATCGAATCCTCACACTTTAATGCAAAATGTTCCGCACGACGTAACGAATGGACAACTTCGAGTAAATGCCCTAAAATGAATCGTATCAAAATTAAACATATCAACGCGTGAAGCCTCAATGACAAATTGGATGACATCAAAGTAATGATAATAACTGAAGACATTGACATTTTATGTGTATCTGAGACATGGTTTGATCCAAGAATTCAAAGCTCACATTTTAATATCCCAGTCTATTCACTTTACCGAAACGATGGCAAAAAAATAATAGAGGTAGCGGATCTTGCATTTACATCAAACAGGTCTACACATCACAGATTTTGGAAAAAGAAATGTGTGAGGGTACAGAAATGGTATGGCTTAACGTGCTGGTAAAAAAGCACAAATCTTTCATTATTGGCACCGTCTACAGACACCCATCTGCAGCTTTACAATTATCTTTAGAGTTTATTCAGGAAACGCTTAGAACAATTTCAGAAACCAAATAATTCTTCTATGCTTTCGGCGACTTGAACGTAGACCTGAATAACAAAAGTAATAAGCTAACCAAAATGCTAAACAAAATTAATCTATCACAAATGGTCCAAGAACCAACTCGCATACCAATAACTTCCAAAACTCTATTAGATCTAGCAAATACTAATAATCCTATAGCAATAATCAGCACTGAAATATCACCTTCAGTACCCGACCATCACGCGGTAGAATGTTTAATTAACCCTCTACCGCCGTATGGCACTCACGGGGAACATCAGAAAAAATGCTAATTATGTTAAAATTATATTATATGTGAGCAATATGAGGTTGCTACTAGGTTTAAACGCTTCGGCATGTTACAGCGTTGTTCTTTTGGCTGCCTGGCTCTCAGCACGCTTCATTGCATCAGTGTACAGACGGTCTTTGTGAGCTTAAACGTAGAAACTAGAAAAATAAATTCGTCGGTAAAGGGTTAATGTAGCAAAAGAGAAACAAAAATCCTGCTTAACACGTTGCCTCCGATTGCCTGGCCGGTGTAAATCTTCACTTTGTACGCATAGTCACTAGAAGGACCTGAAAAAATTACAGAACCTAACCTAAGTGGCCCACATACGTACCACTTCGGAGTCAACGTGTTAAGGTCCCAGTTGAGTATTGGCTGGTGTTCAAGTAAATTAGCAATGTTTGAAGTTGTCCTTATCCCGCTCTTCACCTGTGTGTCATGCGCTGGTGCCTCCTAATACCAAACAGTTACATATTCATTCCTTTGATTCACATCACATATCAAGCTTTACCTCACAGGAGTTGTGAACCGTAATCTCTCCAATAGCGGATAGAATCTTTTAACACGTTGCCTCCGATTGCATGACTGGTGTAAATCTTCACTTTGTACGCATAGTCACTAGAAGGATCTGAAAAAATTACAGAACCTAACTCAAGTGGTACAAATACGTACCACTTCGGAGTCAACGTGTTAAGGTCGAGAAAAACTTACTTATACTTTGAAAGATATTTCTTGAATCTCTTTAATTTCTCTGATGACGCGAACAAAACAAAATGCAATAATGTCAAGTCTAAGCTGTACCTAAAGAAAATATTTCGCTTATCATCTAAAATGCGTATAATACCTACCACGTCAGAATTTATATGTATCACCAATGACTCCCTCTTAGGTCATCATTGAAAAAGCGGAGTTTCATTTGTTTCCCCATGTATATTTAACGTTCATTGCGTGATGTGAATGTTTACGTATACCCGTAGATACTGCTGTTCTATCATCTATGATACTATGCATAGAATACCTACCACTTAAAGATTTTATGATAAGGCATCTTTAAAAACCAATGCTGTTACATTTCTTATGTACCAACTTTATTGGAAATATACGTTTTTGTTTTATGTTAGATATATCATAAATTTAGGTTCACTATGTGGCAACATTCACAAGTCAAAATGGCAATGTCCAGCGTCTCTTCCCATAACAAATTGTGTCACGTTTCGGAGCCGCAGCGAATAGTTACCAATGCAGTGTTAAAATCCATTAACAGTGTTAAAATCCAGACGAGCAGGAACAATTTAGTACGAGTATTTTATAGTTGCAAGTAAGATTTTCGTGAGATGTCTCAGTCTCTGAACATGAGAGCGATACACCGGCCATTTTTTAGGTCCCAATTTCAATTCCATATACAGCTATGATAGTTTCTACTGCTTAAGGGAGTGATTTAATCTCATGTTATTTAGCTCAGTTCAAAGTCGCCCAATTTATACTGCTGAGATTTCCCAGTCATCACTAAGAGTGATGAAATCTCACGGCCATTTTTTTAGGTCTCATTTGAACAATGCAAGAATGATAGTTTTTATTGCTCGATACAGAGATGATTTTCTACCTCAAGGAGGCTGTATCTTTTTGGGCTGTAATACACTAGCTGTTGTTGCCTAGTACTACATGTGGGTCAGTGCTGCTGCCAATGTCTTATCTCATTTATGTCTTAGCATTCATGAAACAGGAACGCAGTACTTAATGTTACACTGAATATCAAAACCACTCATTGCCAGTTTCTAATATTAGTTCCACTGTGATTATTTTTACCTCAAGATGGCTGTATTTCCTAGGGCTGAAATACACTGACTTTTGTCGTCATGTACTTCATGTGGATGAGTGTTCTCAACAATGGGAGTCTACAACTTACTCATTGTTACTTGTTTCAGTTTCGGTTCTTCGTCACAATCAAAAGAGAATTTCAAGTGATTACCCTTCAAGTGTGAAAAAATACCTTTCAGTATTTTGGAGCTGCCTCACCCTCCGGTGGTTCAGCCTTGTTTAGTTTCATTTTTGGCTTATTATAATCATTGGACAAGGACTACCATAAACAGGACGTGCATCGCCATGTAGCTGCTACGGTAGCGGAGGCCATTGCGTTCTTAGTAACAACATTTTCTATCGGACAAATTGATCAAAAATTACTTCTTTCAAGTAATAGAAGGGATAATAAGGTTTTACAGTGAATTTTAAATGGTTTAAAGCACTGTAATGCTTTAAAATACCAATTTTAGCCGGACTTAACATGTATTATTGTATGAGCTTAGTGGCTACTTTATAGAAAGCCGAGTTGCTGCAGTTTTAGACTTTACAAAATGGATTATAGTTAAACCTTTTCCAATGCAAACCAAACATACAAACATTCACGCAAATAAACAAACAGACATAAAAGCAAACACCTACCAAACTGCAGCGATTAGTCAGCCAACCGTTCACTACATTCCACCGTTCAACCCATTCACTACATTCCACCAGTTGAGGATGATTTGGGTGAACTCGGCAGTGTCACGTTATCCTCAGAGTTTTAATGAAGCCACAACCTTGTCATGGAAAACCTTCACGACATACTGCACATTTTGTAGTTGAAGTCGTGAGGGGTTGACAGCAAATTGAGTGTAGTAGTCGTTAGAATAATGCCTTTCCCTAACTCGTACAGTTCCTTGACGTCTGCAAATGATGCCGTTGTTTCATTGTCAAGATTGATCTTCTGGCCCTTCTCACTGATCCAGTTGTTGCGGATGCACTTTAGCAGATGTACTGTGTCAAAAAGGAGAAACCAGACACGCTCGTTGTCAAGAAAATACTTGGCTGTGGCACTACAATCACCCAGCCGATCAAACAGCTTACAATACTGCTGGTTCACCTTGACGTTGTCTGTGATCGGCCCGATGGCACGTCCACCCGTCCTCTCAACAGCAGCTGCAGCCTCCACACGCTCAGCTGGTATGGTGCCGTCAGCTTGTGGACGGGTGTGATTGAAATCATCAGACTAGGTCCTTTGTGCAGCGACTTCATGATACACAGCATAGAAGTGGCCTTGCAGTCTCGGTTGTTCTCGGCCATACCACTCAGCACCCCACCAGAAAATGAAACAGTTGGGCGAATCTGTACTTCATCTACCAAGAGAAACACATTTTTCTGCTGCAGTGTCTGGACTTTGTCAAATGTTTCCCTCAGCACCTGGTCCTTGCCAATAGATGAAGTGATGTACTGCAGCTTGCGTTTGCATGGCAGCACCAAGAAGTCTCTGCGCTGTTCATAATTATACTTTGGGTGTGATTGAAGAGCAAAACAATAATCATTCATGGAAAACTACTTCTGTAATAAAATTTCCAACTGACGTGTCAAAAATACCAACTTTTTCTTCTTCTCGGTGTCGACACAGGCTGATGTGTGTGCTTGAAGAAGAGCGACACTCTGGATCGTTTTGTCAAACGGGATGTCATAGTTCCTTGCCAAGCACACAGTTTCGTCGAACTGAGATTACGATCTCAAACCATTGTAGGGATGAAGTGACTTAAACAGTGGTACACTAATGCCGTTCTTGAACGCACTGAGCGTTAGTAGGGAACACAAAGTGGGCTTGTTTTCGACAATCACAGACAGGCTGCACTTACTGAAGTTGTCGATCATAAACAAACACACAAACCTTTCTTTCGATCTTGAAATAATTAAGTTCTTGTACTGCTTCTGCAGGTTACGTTCAGGTTTGAATCACCAGCTTGGTCGACTGGTGAGCGAATCTGCTTTCGAGCGGAAAGACCCGGGTTCGAATCCCGCTGCCGACATGGTTGACGCGGCTAGAAATACGGCATGGGACTTTGGTATACAACCGAATAATTATCGAAGTAATTATCCGACCCAAGAATGGGCCAGAAGGTTCGTTCCTATAGCCCAATTCTATTCTCTTCTATTCTGAAGAAAATACCTCAGTTGTTGGTCTTCAACTTTCGCCGGGCGAGGTGCAGGTTTTGGAGATGGCAGACATGAAGCAGACACATTAAAGATACTAGGAGGGATTCCAGGTCGCATAGAACCACTACACGATTTGATCAAAGGTGGGTCAGCACCCCAGTGTATCTTATAAATGAAAAACTTGTCTGGATTAACAACAAAATTTCAAGAGGTGGAAGAACATCAAGCCACTTCTGTCTCTCAGACTGCCCTTTCGGCAGGCGAAACACGCGGCGCCTGTTCTCCTTATTGTAATTACCCTGACAGTTCACAACCCCACACTTGTTAGGCATTTTTCATACATATACTTAGCAATAAACTTCATAAACAAACAGTATCCACTCAGAAATGCAGCAATGTGCCTCGAAACAAACAACTATGTCCGATTCAAGCCGAGCGGCAGACTACGACTACGTTCGCACGGTGACAGTTAGTGACTAACTGAAATCGGTGAACTGGCCTCCGCTAACGTAGTCCACTATATGACCGTGCACGTCTTGTTTACCTTAGTCCTTGGACACCAGTTATTTTGGTAACCATTCCTGCTTGCAGGTGATCATTACAGTGAAAAATGATAAAGTATGAAGAAGAAATATAAATGAAAACCAAGATACTCGTATGAGGCCTGTAGCACACTATACTAGACTCCCAATGACAAGAAAAGGAAAAAGGAAAAATTCTGCACTCACAGCAGACTGGTCTCATTGTGAGTAGCTAGCACACAACACCTCAGACGATTGCTAATTTCACAAGGTAAACCAACACTATTAATATACCCCAGATACCAGATATTTGGTCATAAATACAGGAAATGGGAGTAGAAACTACCACATTACTCAAATGACAATTTTAGTGCAATAAATTCGTTACATACCACATTTAAGAACGAACGCTATTTAAGTAAGAGATAAAAACTTCAGTGCCAACAGAAAGAAATTTCATGCATCACAAGAAACATATCCATGTTGGAAAGTAAAGGATATGGATTAAGCAGTTTACTCTCTTACAAATAATCTGAAGGTTCCCCAAAAATAGACATAACACATCCATAACCTGATCTCACCAATTGTTATGCGGGAATCAGCCTTAGGACTGACAATAGAATTGGATGCATAGGGTGGAGGCAGAAGAGGCTCGTCACTGTATGGGTTTCCTTCCTCATAACTAGTGGACTCTTTCTTGGTATTCTTTCCATCATTCAATGTCAGGAGCTATAACAGAAATATCACAGTTATAAAAACAAACCGGATAAAGTTCTATAAGTTTAACAACTAACAAACTCACAATAAAAAATTAAATTTACAATCTATTAGCATCACTGTTCAGAAAACACAAGTTTAAATCAATAATGGAGCATCTATGTAGTACATACTTATCTCATGCATCATTAAACCATCAAGAAAGAACTCCTGAAGTAGCGATGCGAGACCTTTAAATTTAAAAATTTAAAGAAAAAGTATCTTTGAATACCAATGTACAATCAAGTAAGAAGTTGCTTCCATAATTTTCATATACTGTACGCACATACACCAATTACCCCAATGAATAAGTAAATGATGAGGAAAATAAATCATATCCAACTTTAATGAACAGTACAGCAGTCACTCCAAAGCCTGTAGGATCAATATTTGGGTAGCCAAGCACAACCATTAGGAGTTTGAAGTCTATCATACTGAATATAATTGTAAGGGTATGTATATAAATATCAACATCAGCCCTGATTTCCCCGAATTAGTTTTTCCAATACACTTTCCCATACACCCTCTTCAAGATTTCCCTGGTTTTGTTACATAAAAACATTGTACTGTAGAGGAGGTAGTGCAGAGTCATCAGATCTGACAATGGTTATACTGGGAAGTTGATTTTATGGTCATGCTTGTGTTGCCACGTTCAAGCACTCTCTGATGAACAGCATGATCAAAGGAATGACATGACAAAGCAGAGATCACGTTGTAAGTACTATAAACTACATATGTTTGCTTGAATGTTAAATGATGCGAGAAGAGTTATAATGAACTACATTGGAAGTGGCTAGTTTGGACTGTAAAGCAACAAATACAGGTAGAATGTTTCCAGGTAGTATTCTGCAGATGTACAGAGAATAGCCTAATCATTTAGAATGGTGAATATGTTTTGTAGATTTAGAAAGGAGCTTGGGGGAAGTCATTCAAATAGAGTAGAATTTTTAAATTACTTCAGTTGAGATTAGGTGAATAATTATGTAGGCAGGCCCAAAATGATTATATTAAATGGAAGCTTTGAAAGATGGTGAAATATTTCATGGATAGAAGTGAATGGAGCTTTAGGAATTGCAGAGGATAGATTTTATGCTTTGTATGATTTATCGTACAAATGCAGATACGTTAACATTCCTAAAAAGTCAAAGGCTAGTGCAATGGCAAGTTGGGACTGGCGATTTCTTCATTGAAACAGTTTACAAAACTTTTTGGAATCGTCAAGTAAATTTGAATCAATTTGCACCTAATATTATTGCTACCATAACCAGGGTTAAGCAACCATTTATGCTGAATTTATATGACCATCACATTGAAACTGAAGACTTTCATGAGGCACTACATGAGCAAACAAACCTGAGTATCAGTTAAATTGCCTCTACTAAATCTGGTTGTTTGAAGTACAGGAATACATTGAGATACGAGTGCCCCAACATCCGAATTTTTATTGAGATACAAACCGGTTGAGAGTTGGGGACGAGACGAGAGAGCCGCTTCAAGCTAGACGGGACGCCATAGACAGCCGCTTCAAGCGCGACGAAACGCAGGAGAAAGCCGCTTCAAGCGTGACGGGACGCGAGAGAAAGCCACTTCAGGCGTGACGGGACGCGAGAGAGAACCGTTTCAAGCACGACGGAACGCGAGAGAGAACCGTTTCAAGCACGACGGAACGCGAGAGAGAACCGTTTCAAGCACGACGGAACGCGAGAGAGAACCGTTTCAAGCACGACGGAACGCGAGAGAGAACCGTTTCAAGCAC